>MJUT01056023.1:78732-98236 GCA_002080005.1 Gigantidas platifrons | reverse complement strand
ACATGGATTGGAAATACCCCTTAAGTCAGATCTCTGCATGAAGAATTGTATTTATATACATTTCTTTATAACGGTAATAACATTTTGTGAAAGTTTCAATAATTTATGAAAGCGGTATCCTTGGTGTAAAAAAAAATTTTCTGTTCTCACGAGATTAAGGTTATTGAACATTATTACAAATACGTGCAAAAGGAACTATAAACTGAGAAATGTAAGCGCCATATGATGGGACCAAAGGAACGTCACCATCCAAGAAAGGAAAATTGACGATATGAAAAACAAATGTCCCTTTTTCCCGTATTGTTATATTTTTGCATCAGGATCGTCCATGTTATTCTAAGGGTATAAGTAGTCGAGTAGGGATAAG
Organism: Gigantidas platifrons; assembly: GCA_002080005.1. Classification (NCBI taxonomy): domain Eukaryota; kingdom Metazoa; phylum Mollusca; class Bivalvia; order Mytilida; family Modiolidae; genus Gigantidas; species Gigantidas platifrons. The sequence continues at coordinate 97,869 of MJUT01056023.1, read as the reverse complement.
ATTGTTGACTTTTCATTATTGTATTTATCCACCTATACACCTTACACGGATCCCATCCCCAGGGCCATCATTTACCTACACGGAACTTGTACTCTTCACGAATAAAGCTGAAATACTGCTAACTTGAAGCTAAAATATATCAATCGATCAATCAATCAATCAATCAATCAATCAATGTTGTCCCATTAGATTGTGCTAAGAAAAGTTTGAAGATATCAAAGGGAGGTAATCAGAAGCCGTAAATCGAAGAAAGACAGAACTCATGTGCTCTGGAAGGGTTAGCAATTCCTGCTCCACATTTGACACCCGTCGTGCTACTGTTAAATTACATTAGAATTTGATTATCAAATTGAAAAACTGCTCCATAATAATCATTTATTTATTAATATTCAATATTCTCATCTGACTATCATTGTTGTACATCGTATGGCATTATTCTCTTCGGGCCATCATTGTTGTATGTTTCAAGGAGTAATGATAACCCTTCCATTGTCTCCAGTTTACCCCATCTGCAAATGACTTATGCTTTCCTTTCAAATACAATCCATTCAGGTTGGAATCGTGACACTTTTCATACCACCAACCACCTTTAAAAAGCTGCGCGCAATTAGAGCTATACACGTCAACGTCCTTGTCATGTGCAGAGAATTTTTGTCCATTCTGCCTAGCCATTGCTTCTCCTTAAAGTAGAATAATTTGTGCATTACAGAATAATACTGCTTTCAATAATAAACTAATAATAAAATGAAAACACACAAAATAGAAATAAAAAAATTAAAATTAAAAAAATTAAAATTAAAATTAAATATAAAAATAAAAAAAAAGTAAAAAAAAATACCACTCTGTCGGAACAATTCCAAAACCAAATATCAAAATCGTGGAAAAAGGCAAAATCGTGGTGCCGGAGTTCGATGAAGCTATCTAGGCCCAATGCTATTCCACTTGTGATGCCCCCTCCTAATATCTAAACCCCACGACTAGAGGAAGATATGAGTATTTATATTATGAAATGGAGTGCAACTTCGCAAGGAACATTCCTGAGGGTTTGTTTAGAGACTACAGTGCGTTATGACAGCATATGTATAAAAGGCCCATGACAGTATCAAACATATTATACACCTTGGCCCCATGCTTCAGTATATAAAGCTTATAGGTAAATCCAGCAATAAGATTTTCACATTTTAACCTTTTATTTATACAAACAACTGAACCAATTAAAATTAAATTACTAAAACTATTGACAACGCGGCTTTAACTGTTTAATACATTTCTTCATTTGTCGATTTGTACATTTGTATGTGTTAAACGTTTTCTATATGTAGTTTTCAAATATTTATATATTGTACTTTCAGTACCTTTACTTTTCGGTTGTAGCATATTATGACCACACCCTCTATTTTGTATTAGTCGCTGCTGAAGTGATGTTCTCTATTTAATTAATTATGCATCATATAGTCCACGTATGCAGTATAATCAATATAACAATGAAATTCGCTTTTTTTTCTTAGAAATATTTGAACCATATATTTGACTCCTATAATGAGTTCTATAACATATGACTTCACATTCCATGTTCATATTTTACGTTTTCATTGGGATTTTTTCATTTTTTATTTTATGCGGGATTTTGGGGACTTTGTGATAGGACATCGCGGTGGTAGCAAATAAAAAACAAATAGAAAATATCGCCACCGAAGTAGGATGTGATAGGACTATCCTATAACATGCGTTATCAATATTGAAAGGTCAGATCCATAGGGCCACTTATTTGAACGAATTTAAGCCACATAATATTACTATGTATTTCGTTTTATGCAATTTACCTCTCAGCTGCGGTACATAGTTGCATGGCCTGTTACGATTTGGTATATCACCAAAATTATTTTATGTTCTTTAATATAGGATATGTTAAACAACCGTTCCGTTATGGTTTCCTTACATGAACATTTCTTTACTTTTGAAAATTGGATCCATTCTTCCTGGAATGGTAATATAGCTTTTTAGTGTAGAAAAGCATTGCCAAATTTCATACAGCAGGATATTTTTGAAATATGAAAATATGATTAATTTCTGTATATTGATATTTAGGTTTCATGTATATAAGAGTTTGAAGATACCAAAAGGGGTAATTAGAATCTGTCAATCGAAGAAGGACAGAAACTACAATGGCCAAAAGAAGAAGGACAAAAGGACAAACAATGATCTATAAAACACTACACAGAAAACTAAAGATCAAGCCACATGAACAACACTACATGAAAATAGGGGGTGAATTCGGGTGCTCCGGAAGGGTTAGCAATTCCTGCCCCTAGATTTAAAATCACAAGTGTGCAAATCTTAACACCAAGATTGTAAGACATCGTTTACAACAGAAAGCAGTCTTTATCACACTGTCTGTCTATTGTCTGTCATCACACTAATCATAATCAAATGCTCAAAACAAGTTTTAAGATCAGTTTTATATATCAGATAAATATTTACTTATACTTTAAGACATACCTGCATTACCCTGATATCCGCCAACTGTTAGCTTGTATCCTGATTTTTCATCGCCAACTACGAACTGTTTGTACACAGCATACCGTTGGTTACTGTCAAAATCACCCATGTTTATACGTAGGTTATATTTTCCTTGTGCTATAAGCTGGTGTAAGTTTTCATTTCCTGAAATAAAAGAAAAAATATTATTAGACTCCAAGAAATTCCCAGTTTGAAGTCGCAATAATTTTGATAATTAGTGGTATTAATATTGTTCAACTTGCAACTGAAATTCATGTGAGTTTGTGATCAATGAATGTCCTGTATGTTTTGCATAAAACTGTGAATAGTGGTCAAAACGTGTCCAAATATTTTGAATTTGAATTTTGGTGTTTAACGCCACTTTCAGCAATATTTCAGCTATATCATGGCGACCAATTTTAGTGGTGTACCCTGAGAGAACCAACGATCCTGGGCAAGCACTTGCCGCTGCGAGTCGAGTGCAACCTTTTTGTAATTTACAAAGCTGGGCGCGAACCCACGCCGTATTGGTGATAGGCTTGTATGAGTTCTTAGATCCAACGACCTGACTCATTGAACCACCCGGGCCCCCCAAATATTTTGTATTTGAAATAAAATGAAAAACCAAAAAATACTACACCATCGAAACAGTTCCAAAATTCAATAGACAAATCGCAAAAAGAGGTCAAACCGATACCCCTAACACACAAATATATGACGTAACACACAAATACATGACCACGCATTTTCCAGGCTTGATACAAGCACATCAATAAAAAGTGACGGATTTAAGCTAGTTTTGTTACTTACTTACATGACGTAACACACAAATATACGAACTACATCGATACCCCTAACACATAAATACATGACGTAACACACAAATATACGCACTACATCGATACCCCTAACACACAAATACATGACGTAACACACAAATATACGAACTACATCGATACCCCTAACACACAAATACATGACGTAACACACAAATATACGAACTACATCGATACCCCTAACACACAAATACATGACGTAACACACAAATATACAAACTACATCGATACCCCTAACACACAAATACATGACGTAACACACAAATATACGAACTACATCGATACCCCTAACACACAAATACATGACGTAACACACCAGTATACGAACTACATCGATACCCCTAACACACAAATACATGACGTAACACACAAATACATGACCACGCACTTTCCAGGCATGATACAAGCACATCAATAAAAAGAGGCGGGCTTAAGCTAGTTTTGTTACTTACTTACTGCCTGTTACGCCATATGGCATGTGGGGCAGCTAGTTTTGTAGGACCGACAAAAACTATTTCAGCTAAGGTTAGGGTACCTATTAAACATGAAGCTCACAAACATACCTAACCAAAATTCTTTCTCTAGGTTACCAAATCCGTGCCTGTATGTCTCCCATGTACGATAGAAATTAACACTGCCGTCCATTCTTCTTTGAAATACCTGAAATGTGATCAGCAACAATGAAATATGTCTCATCTGAAACATGGATAAACCAGATCAAACCTGAATAAACCAGAAATATGTCTGAACTAATAATCCGAATAAACCAGAATTCTGTATGAACCCAAACCTGAATAAACCAGAATCCTGTCTGAATCCAAGTTTGAATAAACCAGAATCCTGGCTGAACCCAAATCTGAATAAACCAGAATCCTGTCTGAATCCAAGCTTGAATAAACCAGAATTCTGACTGAACCCAAACCTGAATAAACCAGAATCCTGTCTGAACCCAAATCTGAATAAACCAGAATCCTGTCTGAATCCAAACCTGAATAAACCAGAATCCTGTCTGAACCCAAACCTGAATAAACCAGAATCCTGTCTGAACTCAAACCTGAATAAACCAGAATCCTGACTGAACCCAAACCTGAATAAACCAGAATCCTGTCTGAATCCAAGCTTGAATAAACCAGAATCCTGACTAAATCCAAACCTGAATAAACGAGAATCCTGTATAAATTTAAGCCTGAATAAACGGAATCCTGTTTGAATCCAAACTTGAATAACCCAGAATACTGACTGAACCCAAACCTGAATAAGCCAGAATCCTGTCTGAATCCAAAAGTGAATAAATCAGAATCCTGTCTAAATTCAAGCCTGAATAAACTAGAATCCTGTCTGAATCCAAACTTGAATAAATCAGAATCCTGACTAAACCAAACCGGAATAAGCCAGAATCCTATCTAAATTCAAACTTGAATAAATCAGAATCCCGTCTGAATTCGAACATGAATAAAGCAGAATCATGTCTGAAACCAAACCTGAATAAACCAGAATCATGTATGCATCAAAACCGGCATAAACAAAAATTTTGTCTGAACGCAAACCCGAATAGACTAGAATCTTGTATGAATTCAAACCAAGAATAAACCAGAATCCTATCTATACCCAAAACAACGAGAATCATGTTCAAACCTTGAATCAAAACTCATAAATCAATAAACAGACAAAATCAGTCAACAACCGGGAAACTGGGAAACCGCAATGGCTCTGACTTGGTACAGGCATTTCTAAAGAAATGGTGGATTTAATCAGATTTTACGGCGCCAACCTCCCACTCCCATTACGGTTAAAAGGTTCCGGTTGTCACTATAACAGCATTTATAACAATACTGGAACAAAATAGGTAAAATAGCAGTCAAACAGTACTAAATTCAGTTAGGAAGGTATCTAATATATCTCGTGAGCAATTACCATCAATAACTATGAGTCCTTTGAAGTATTTTAATTACGACAGTAAATGATAAAAACATTTTTACGTCACACGTTCACAGAAAATATTTTTGACATTGTATCCACGTATACCAAATCCTTATCTTTATACATTTTCACTATATGAAAATGTATCTTTTACCATTGTATCTGCAGAGACAGAATATATTCCGACAAGATCTTGATATCGGAATATAAACTTTTTAAGAGATCGAATAAGGCGAATCTTTTTATAGCCCTGGTCCAGTAACCTGTTTTTCAGACAAAGATGACGCTTCAAGAAATTAGAATAATTGCTACTGGCTCTTGCATAACGAATCAATTTGCGAAAATAAATCAAAGGGCCTAATTGTGATAGTCTACATCGGCCAATGTTACCTATCACAGAGGGAGACGAACCGTAGTTTTACCAGTAATGATATCTATAGGAATGCAAATTTCAATAATAAATAGAAAAATGATCGTATTAACTCTGTTAGTGTCGAACAACTGATATCCTCTTGAACTAATAGCCCATTTACAGACGTATCGACGGACCCACAATAACAATGTAGTGCTCATGACGTTTTTCTTGGAATATCTTCGTCGGGTGCAATCGTAACTACTCAGCCATTCTCGCTACCCTTCCGATAACCTTGTAAGTAGGTGGCGGATAAATAGAGCTACTTTCGAAATTTTAGGTCATGTGACAAAAAATATGGCGGCCTCCATGAAGCCTTGTCTGTGTTGCTCTGAACTGAAAAGTAAATGTTTTGGGTTAGGTAGCAAAAAGTGTGAAGTTTTGAATGTGAAATCAAATTTGCAGCTGTTATTTACTGGATTTTCGTATACTATATTTTTGTGCGGCTTATCTTCCGGCAAACAATTTAAGAAGAATGTCTACTACATACTTACGAGGTTATTGGAAAGGTAGCGAGAATGACCGAGTAGTGACGATTGCATCAAATACGCTCACATTCAAAAGATTGGAAAGCCAGACAATTTAAAAGTGTTTTGGAGCAAGAAACCCGAAAAGACTTTATTCCGAAGGGCATGAACAGGACAATCTACTTAAAGTTAAATATTTGTTGCACCTTTTCTTATTAAAAAAAATAAATTAAAAAAATAAATCCAACAACTATGATTTAATTTTAATTAGATTGTAAAGAGGATAGTTAAGATCTTATTTTAAAATGTCTGTGCCGAGACACTTTCTATATCCTAGAGTCACCTTAACTCTTACCTACGATATTACTGAAATATTGTTGAAAGTGGCGTTAAACACCATAACTCTGACCACAACCCTTCTAAACCTACACAATGTATTGCTTGTAAGCTTGTTCTGGTCACATGACTGAATACATCAGAGGTGCGTTCAACATCGTAGCTGCTAGGTTAAGCTACGTAGAAAAATCCTATTGAACGGAAAGCTAGCCTAGTCGCTACGTAGCTCTAGTTAGCTTAAAAAATTATGCTAGCTTCTGAATCCAAGATGGCGGCTAAAACTAAATTTAATTTCGTCAGGCAAAAATAGTGGCATTGCAGGAAGTGGCAACGTTTTTAATACGGATGATAATATATTAAGGTAACTAGACAAATACGATTAGCTAAAATGATCCAAGAAATTATTCTATATGATTGGCGCCATATTTTCTAGCACTGCTACGTAGCTAATCGTTCAATAACGTCATGGCTATTTTAATAATAATACCACTTACCGTCCACCCACGCCGATAGTACCACTTACCGTCCACCCACGCCGATAGTACCACTTACCCCTCCGCCAACGCTGATAATACCACTTACTTACCGTCCATCCACGCCGATAATAGCACTTACCGTCCACCCACCGCCATATTTCTCCATCTCACAGTAAACTTCAAAACCAGAAGTATTATCCGGGAAGATCTTGTAGACTCCACTCTTGCAAGTACTTTTATCAAGTTCACTACAGTCCGACGGTCGGGTAACTAAACCAAAATGCAAAATTACAATGACTACATAATTAGCATTTTTATTTCAACAAAAACTCTGAAAAAAATACTTAGCATCAGAAAAAAAACATTTGAATTTCCTATGGCTGTACATGTAATACATATTTACAATGACTTTTCATTTGTTGTTGTTTATCATGCAGCAGTATATATTTCATGTGTGTTCAGGATGAGAACAAGTTCACGAATACATAAAAATGACACAAAGATAGACAACGACAACCACAGCAGAAAAATATGCCGTGTTTGGTTAGGTACGACTTAAAATTGTCACTTTGTGGCGACAACAATGCGTTACTCTTTTTTAAAATCTAGAAAAGTGGCCTTGCGCATGCAAGGTTAGTGCCACTCTAACCATAATACCCGCTATGTTCCATGGTCAGGCTTTACATATTATAACCCGCCACCCCCTTCGATAGAGAGGAAATCCCCAATCCAACACCATGGAATGTGCTAGGTAGTTCTGTGGGTTGAGTCATAGGAGACACAACCAGTACCGAATTCACGAAAAGAAATATAAACTGTAAAACTATAATGGACACGTTACGCAAAAGAGTATGCGTGTGAAAAATGCCACGCTCCAGTAGCTCTTTTCACAAAAATTCTTACGATAGAAAATTGTCGTAAATGTAAACCTAAGATTAAAAAGAGTTTCACAAAAATACTTACGATAATCTTAAGTGTAAAAATAGTCCTAACTTTACGTGTAAAACTACCCTGTCGTAAGTGTAAAATTTTGATCTTAAGAGAAATATTTGTCTTATTTTTTTATCGTAAGTGAAAAAAATAGAAAACAAAGGATGGACGATGTATTGGCGCTTCGACTTGATGATGCGCAATTGGTAAGAGTTCCTTATGGCACCCCCACCCACAAATCTATGGATTTGTATATTTAGGTTTGGGTTAGGGTTAGGTTTAAGTTTAGGGTTAGGTTTAGGGTTAGGGTTAGGTCTAGGGTTATGTTTAAGTTGAGGTTTAGGTTTAAGTTTAGGGTTAGGTTTAGGGTTAGGGTTAGGTTTAGGGTTAGGTTTAAGTTTAGGGTTACGTTTAGGGTTAGGGTTAGGCTTAGGGTTAGGTTTAAGCTTAGGGTTAGGGTTTAGGTTAAGGTTAGGGTTAGGATTAGGTAATTATACTATTTTTGGAGCAATTCATCGTTAGCGCATTTTCTCTGACCGTATGACATATTGATACATGTTTATTGAAATGAATATGGTTTAAAGTAGCACTATACAAAGATTTTTTCCCTCCAATCTTCCATCTGAAAACAGCTGTAACTTTCTTAATATTGCATCAAAATTAACAAATGAGGTACCATTTGAAAGAAGAAAGATATATCTTTCCACTGATTATAATATTATGATTATGCAGCAATTCCATAATTAATTATTATGCAATTAGTTGCAAGATCTTGATGTATGCACTTGACCAAAATTAGCTGTTTCATGTTTATTCAAATAGTAAAACTGTTTACAATTATGTGAATACAGCCTGACTTCATTACAGTTTTGCAGATAATATGTCTAAGAACAACATATACCAAAACCAAGCCTCTAGGGGTACCAATGCAGGAACTAATTTAATTTAAAGTCGACATTTTGTGTCAAAAATTGTAATGGAAAAATCCAAAAAGTTGTAATTTTCCTCTTGGTACCCCATTTCCTTGAATAAAAGTCACAAATGTGCCATGGGAACACTTCAGGATTGGCCTTGAATTATAAATCAACAATGATTAGACCAGAAAGATAGAATTTCTTCACACAAACTCTAAATATAGCTGGAAAATGCACACCCTGTGCAGTAAACACACACAATTGGCGGGAGAAGTTACATCACTCTGACCTAGCTTGAGGTTAACTGCCTACTCATAAAGTCAAAACTCCACCTCCACTGACCAGACTGAACCACTAATTATAACAGGAATCACCTGGAACCTTAGTTTACTCATTATGTGTATTTTTCCCTTTTAGTTGGATTTTACTAAATTAAAATTATACATTAGATATATTGAAATAAATTCCATTGCAAATAACTAATTTATTTCTTTTGATATTGATGAAAAGTTAGCTACATCCATGCTGCTTTCCCCTTCATTTAATGGTCATAAAAATATCAAATTATCCAATAGAGAAACAATTAAGGACTGCCCACTTGTTTTTATCATCTCTGATTCTAGCACATGTGTTTGTTTACAAAACTAATTAAAAGTAATGCTCATTAATGGTACATCATATCTGAATTATTTTGTTCACCTGTGTATCAAGAATATTACCACGCAGCGACCAAAACAAAAAGGGGGGAGCAAGTGCGTAGAGCTAATTTTAATTAGATTGTATTAGTATATAACAGGGATATATTTATTTGTCTTCATGATTGATAGATGATAAACACATCTTAATTTGGATTATCTCAGAAAAATCGGGATAAATGTTTATCAGTAATAGAACAAGCGTTTAATCTTATGTGGGATGGGATTAATTGGAAAAAAAAGGTGGGGGGGGGGTAAATATTTTGCTGACAAATAACCGATAAAATTAATTATCTGAATAGGTTTTTTTCATACTCCAGTTGCAATCCCTTAAAAATACTTCTTCCAAAAGTAACCACGAGTGGATAATGACGCACAACTCCAAGTAATGATAATTATTATAGATCATATTAATTTACATGCATTAGAAATGTTCATCTATACGAAAATCATACCCGTTCATATTTTGTCCAGTTATTGGTGACCGATTCATATATTAGATAAAAATTCAATATAAACATACAAACACATCATAGCATTAAAAACTGCTTATAAATTAGTGCCGGGAATATTTTATAGAATAATTTTATTTAAAAAGAATGTTTTGTTGTGCTATGGAAATAAAACTAAGTTGTTAAGGAAGATGGTTTATGGTGTTTAGCGCCCCTTTCAACAATATATCGGTCAGTTTTATTAGTGGAGAAAATTGGAGTACTCGGAGAAAACCATTGACCTGTCGCAAATCACTGGCAAACTTTATCACATAATGTTGTATCGAGTACACCTAAGGAAGAATTTTTATCGTAAGTGTAATTTTAGTCGTAAGATTAAAATTTGTCGTAAGATAATCTTTGTGAAAATGACTTAGGAATTGTCGTAAGATAATATTAAGTGAAAAAGTTAGGACTATAGTTACGAATTTTTGTGAAAAGGGTTCCTAAAAGACAACTTGCAACTACTGTTGATCAGTGGTAGTTATTTATATACTTGCCTTTACACTTTGGTTCCTTCGTCTGGCCTTTGCAATTATCCGACAGAAGATCAATAATTTTGCTTGCAGCTTGTCCGGAAATCTTTACATCTGAAAATAATAGTTGAAATTTTAACAATCATTAATCATACATTCACACTATTAAGGTATAAAATAAGCCCATGTGACTGGCCAAAAAAATAGATTCATACATATATGCTTTTAAAAGAGCGGATCGTAAGTCTTGGAAAGCGACGTTGAACGGATTCGTACACAACTGGCTTCAGGGGAAAATGTTGTTTGATACATAAGCCTTAAGGGGAGCCAATCATAAGCCTCTGCAATCGAAGTTGGGCAAATTCGTACAGAGGAGGCTTAAAAAATAATAGAATGTGATCAAAAGGCAATTATTAATAAAAATATATTAGTAATTCTTAGAAAATAATGGTTATGGATACATTATGGTCCATATGTACGTCGCGGCATTAGCGTCAAATTTTATTTATTAAACGCTTCAATCGAAATATGGCTAAGAATTATATTCAAATTTTAGTTGTCATAATTATTATTATTAATAAATAATGATGGGAAGACGAAATTCGTAATGAGATTAAATATTAAGAACAATGACTAGCTATAATTCGATTTACCGCTATTCATAAATAATTAAGGTCAGACATACATATTTATGACGCTAATACCGCGCCATACATTTGACCGTTAGTGTAGGATGACAGAACTGAAAATGCTCCTTTCTTAACACTTTCCTTTATAGATAAAATAAGGTTTAATTCTTAACACTATTCTTTATGCATAGATACGATAAGGTTTAATTCTTCACACTTCCCTTTATGCATAGATAAAATAAGTTTTAATTCTTAACACTTTCCTTTTTGCATAGATACGATAAGGTTTAATTCTTAACACTTTCCTTTATGCATAGATAAAATAAGGTTTAATTCTTAACATTTTCCTTTATGAATAGATAAAATAAGGTTTAATTCTTAACACTTTCCTTTATGCATAGATAAAATAAGGTTTAAGTCTTGACACTTTCCTTTTTGCATAGATAAAACAAGGTTTAATTCTTAACACTATCCTTTTTGCATTGATAAAGTAAGGTTTACTTCCTAACACTTTCCTTTATGCTTATAGAAAATAAGGTTTAATTCTTAACACTTTCCTTTATGCATAGATAAAATAAGGTTTAATTCTTAACATTATCCTTTATGCATAGAAAAAATAAGGTTTAATTCCTAACACTTTCCTTTATGCTTATATAAAATATGGTTTAATTCTTAACACTTTCCTTTATGTATAGATAAAATAAGGTTTAATTCTTAACACTTTCCTTTATGCATATATAAAATAAGGTTTAATTCTTAACACTATCCTTTATAGATAAAATAAAGTTTAATTCCTAACACTTTCCTTTATCCATAGATAAAATCAGGTTTAATTCTTAACACTTTCCTTTATGCATAGATAAAATAAGGTTTAATTCTTAACACTATCCTTTATCTATAGATAAAATAAGGTTTAATTCCTAACACTTTCCATCATGTATAGATATAATAAGGTTTAATATACCCTTTGTACATTCCCGATTTGATTATAAAATTATACGTGTATATGAATTATTTCCCTAATGACGTACAAAATGGTACCCGGTCTAGCAGGATGAATGGAAAGGACAACGAATTTGAGTAAGTACTATTTTTATCATAATGTGTAGTTATAACCTTGTAAAATATCAGAGAATAATTTAATTCATAATCTTAAGTTGATACAACATTAAAATTTTGACCGAGATTATGGGAACTCTATCTTATTTAGATTATGGGAACTCTATGTTATTTAGATTATCGGAACTCTATGTTATTTAGATTATGGGAACTATATGTTATTTAGATTATGGGAACTCTATGTTATTTAGATTATGGGAACTCTATGTTATTTAGATTATGGGAAATCTATGTTGCATGAAATGGACCCTTTAGGGGTTATGGGGTTTAACGCCTTCAATAATTTTTCAGTTATTTCGTGGCGGTCAGTATTATTTGTTGAGGAAACCGGAGTACCCGGAGAAAACCACCGACCTGTCGCAAGTCACAGGCAAACTTGATCACACAACTTTGCATCGAGTACACCTTGCCTGAGCGGGGTTCGAACTCACAACGTTAGTGGGACCCTTTTATGTTCGTCTTAATGGGACATAACTCCTGTAAAACGTAGAATCAAAATCGGAAATGTGCCAATGGTCTATTGTCATTACGTAACGTTTAGAAAATATGTTTACAAACCATCTCGACAGGATAGAGCTGTGATAAAAACAGGAAACGCCAATGACCAAATGATCCTCATTATTGGAATAAAGATATAGTACTAAGCTCAGAAAAAAGCTGTTCTTGTGGGCTCTGACTGACGATATTATAAAAATGTATATTATACCTGTATCAATATCATATTTTATGGATCATATTTCATAATTATAATATTGCATGTCAAACAAAACAAAATAAAAAAGTCCCTCTTTCGATTTTTTTGTTTCTGGGAAATTCAGATCTGTTGCCTCTGAAAATCTAGACTTGGACTCATTTTTTGAAAACTAAATATATAGTTTATATTTATAAATTATCCCATCCATGTTAGTTGCGGTCCGGGAGAGTCACCGATTCCCTCTCCCATTTTTCCTGACAAATTTTCGAAATCAGAATGAAAATTTGAAAAATTATGTAAAAAAAGAAAGAAAGGGAAACTCCCCCCCGTTTTTCCTCATAAAAATCTTATATCTGCATGTTGTGTTGGTATATATGTAGTGGCTACCATTACTTGTTAAGCTTCTAAAACTATTTTATAATAAAAAAAATTTTATTGTAGATCTACATTCTTCCACGTACAACTGTACATAAATTCATGGATGTCGGACGTGTGCTTGAAGCATAAAATAGCAAATGAATCATATAGCCATTTCTTTAAATCGGATGTATAACACTCGCGATACATTCAAGATATAACGGTTCTTGGTAAAAGAGGTAGAATTTCATACAAGATTGGAAGATATCCCGTTTTTCAGTTTAAGACGAATGTAAGAACAAATTTTAAAATATGATACGTCTCCGATGAATGTCTTATTTCCGGAAAAGTTGTTCCGTGCCGTTTTGTTGTCTTTTTATAGATGATTTTGGTCAAAATCAGTAACGTGATTTATAAAAGCAAGTGTCTAATGCGATATGTAAGCCTTGAATTGACGATATTGTCTGACGAAACTTCCGGGGAAATGACAGGTATTTCATGATTTTCGATATATTTAAGGAATAACAGTACTGTATTTGAAGAGTTGGAGGTGTCAATTGTGGATTTGACGGTCGCAAATGCCGTTTTACTGGCGACGTGAAGCGGAGCCAGTAAAACATATATTTGCGACCGTCAAATCCACAATTGACACGACAACTCTTCAAATACAGGGATCCGTTGTTGAACTTCAACTTGTGATTAAGCTATTCATATGATTAGCCATGATTACATGGTTCATTCCTAATCACATAGTTAGCAATATCAATGATTAAATATGATTAGTTAATGCATTGATTAAATTTGAGTTCAGCAACCAAATTTAATCATTGCATAAATAAGCCAAGTATGGGATTAGGAATTACAAAATGTAATTATGTAATTTTGGCTAATCATCTGGATAGTTTAATCACAAGTTCAACAACGGACCCCTGAAATTCTCCCAACGTCACGTCGTGTACACACTAGTTTGAAAACATACAAATAAATGACGAAATATATGCACTTTTCAAATTCCTTCCGCTAAAAAAAATATTAATGTAGTTGTTTAACGATCCGCCATCTTGAAAACGTGAAATCCTACATGTCATATGTACAACAATACACTGAAATAATTAAAATGCCTACCTTGAAAACATATTTTAGTTAAATTCTATCTAAATTGAAGCGTACATGAAGCCAAATAACGTCTGATCTTTACATTTTTAACTGGAAGTCTTCATATGACGTCACGTAAAAATGATGTTGTTTATGTGCCAAAGTCGTTCAACAATATTTCCCGGAATTTTAATCTTTGTGATTTTTAGACCCAGGGATATGCAAGAATACATTTTTATGTTCAGTATTGCATTTGAACGGATAGTAAACTCAATTTGCTACCATAAAATCTCCAATTGATGCCGTGAAATTTTCAAATACAATACAGTTATCTCCTAAGTAGGCCGTCAGCCTCAAATTCATAGTCGGAAATATCTGGGTCAGCCGTATTGTTTACAAACAAGTGCATTCGGCATAGGAATATAGCATTCCTTCAGGCCTGTCAACTGCAGATTTGACAGCTCTCGACAGCCAATGAAAATACGCATTACATTATAATTGCATTAGAATTATTCACCTATATTTCTTTAATTCTCTATAGATAGAGGGTAAGAAAAAAAAAAAAATACACAGTGATTGGTATTTCTGTACAATCTAGGTGGTCTAGGGTCTGGTCCCAGCCACAGGGGCTAGGTGCGTCCGAAAAAAAATACCGTACTATATAATTTCTGTTTCTGTGTTTGTGCACTAGGTTCTTGTTAGTCGTGCGAAATTGCAGCTTTGAAGCCTTCTACAGTTTTGCTGCTCACAGCACTTTCTATTGGCGTGTTCCAATCTTTCACAGTTCTTGGGAAGAAAGAATGTTTATATATCTCTGTGGTGGCTGGTATGGCTATCAGGTCATTGACTATTTTGAAAAGAAGGACAAGCCTTTGTTCTTTTATCCTTTCATTTAGTGGCTTCCAGCCGAGTTCATTCATCATTGCGGTGACGCTACTGCCAGTACTGGTTCGTTTGTAGTCACTATAGATGAATTTAGCTGCTCTGCGCTGTACGTTCTCTATGCGGTTAATATCCTTTTGTAAGTGTGGGTCCCACACTGTACTTGAATAGTCGAACAGCGAGCATACTAAGGAGATATAGGCTGTTTCTTTGAATTTTCGGTTGCAATGTTTGAGGTTCCTTCTGATGAATTCAAGGGTACAATGTAATATATTTTTTTTTTTTTCGGACGCACTTAGCCCCTGTGGTCCCAGCTATAAAGTCTGAAGAGTTTTTAGTGAAAAGTAAGGGCAAGGGTGAAAAGGATTAAAACCTAAACGTTTTGAAGACTTTGAAAGTACAGACATCGTGATCAGTTCAGTAAAGAACAATTCTAAAACACTTGAATCGACTCCATTCAAGACTGAATAGTATAAGAACTAATTCTACGTAAAATCAGTGAAATCTTGGAACCAGCTCAGGATGAAAATATAGTGAGTACAAAGTCAGATGAGAGCTTCAAATCAGCTCTCCAACACTGTCAATAGGCATTCCCTCTCCCTTCAAGTAAAAGCCAGATTGGGTTTATTCAAAGTAACAGCTCAAAATTATTCCAAAATAAATACGAGTTTATTGGATACTTGTTTATTTTCCATATCATACAGTGTTTTCACTACAAATTTTGATAGAGGGAGATTTTAGAATTATAGACGGAGAGAAAATTTGGCCTAGAGACAAAGAGTAATATAAACATGATTGTTAATTTTAAGGATTTATTTTTAGTTGAAATATATAGGAAAATCAACGTCAATTTTTATTTGTTATGTTTAAATTGTGTGCAAATAAAAACCACCCATGTAAACATAATGACCAAATAAACAATCAAAATATATAAACAATTCTGAATGTTTTGGTGTAAAATTTGTTAAATTCTATCCAGAAATGACTTCACAATAATTTTTTGAAAAAATATGGTTTTGGTTGATTATATCTAGGGATTTTTTTACAAGTTGCAAGACTTTTGTCACCATACTGTACATGCCGGCAAATGACAAACTTACACAATTAAAATTAATAGAAAAGACAACTCGATTTATTTTTTAACATTAAACCCATGCTTGGAAAATTCATAGCCGGGGATTTGATAGCAATAGCTGGTGAAATGCGCTGCTTCCTGGCTTTAAATGAAAACACTGATCATTACACTTATAAAATGTAGATCTTTACATTATTTAATAGGACTGCTTTGTATAGTATGTTATAATTTTTTTCTTCAGATTAAATAAAATGGCAGGTAGATTCTACCTTCAGTGTCGTGTATGTAGATCTGGTGTTGTTCAAGATGGGCACCTGCTTCAATCTTCATGTAACGATCAAGGTAAGGTTTGGTTTATGGTGTTTAATGCCACTTTCAACAATATTTCAGCTATATCGTGGCAGTCAGTTTTATTGGTGGAGGAAATTGGAGTACCCATGGAAAACCACTAATCCGTCGCAAGTCACTAACAAGCTTTATCACATAATGTTGTATCAAGTACACCGCGCCATGAACAGAGTTGGAACTCACAACTTTATTGGTGATACTAGCACTGATTGCACAGGTAGTTGTAAATCCAACTACCATACGATCACGACCAAGACGGCCCTATCAAGGTTAGGTAAAGGTTCAGCTTTGTACTAGAAAATTGTATGCTAACACGTTGAGTTGGTGGACACATCACTCCATTTTGAGCTATTTTCCAAACTCTGAGTCAGCCAATCTTTACTCTTACTCTTTAATGCTCTATGCCAAGTTTAGAGACAGCAAAGGCTTTGGTTTGATCTGACACTGGTATTGTTCATTCCATTAGCACTATTTTTATGTCCGGGAACTTAAAAGCCTTGACCAGTGCACATTTAAAGGGTGCGCTGAAAATCTGCTGACTGGAATTTTGAACGTAATTAAAATTGAATGTTGACCAATTTCAATCAGAGTCTTTTTCGTTTACTAGTATGTTTTAGTTTGTTATGAATGTAAGAAAAACTGACACAAAAAGAAAATAAAAGTTGTTATTCTACATTTATAATGTGAATTCCTCAAAACTTATAACCATAGCAGGATAAGCTTATTGTTACAGCAGTTTGATCCAACCTCTTTTAAATGACGTATTGTCTTTTTTTTTACGTACATGTTGTATATTTAAAAAAGAAGAGGGGTGAACATTTTGTTTTTGTTTTTGTTTTGGTAAAAATAACTTCATTGTTGAATGGATTGTTAGAAATCACTCTTTATTTTCTCAAAATGACCCCTTGGTTACAGACCAGGTGTGCCTTGAACTATTCCTCTTTTAAAAGATGTGTTTAATGAGGTCTATAAATGGTTGGGTTATTATACTGGTATACAAATATTATTACAATTATCATTTTTTTACATTAAATAATCTATGTATTTTTCAGTATGTGATAGTAATTCGTTATGGTATATTAAAGATGACAACATGCCTGAATGGATTTATGAAGCTGTAAGCAAGGTTAGTACTAGTGTTATAATTATAGGAACAAAACATAAAATATTTTTGCTGTGACTGCCACCTGAATTTCCTAAGATAACAATTTCAGTAGCTCAACAACAGACTTTATCACATGAAATATTCAAAATTTAAGTACCAGTGGCCACTGTGCGAAAAATTTACAGAGACCAGGGCAAATTCTAGTAGTCTTGGGCCCCTGTTAATTTTGTTTGTTTGCTGTAGCACAACTGACCCAACAAAACTGTCTAGATACCAAAAAAAAAAATTATCAGATGTATTATTAGGATTTTTTGTTTGTTTGTCAGTGACTTACAGAAGATTCATGATTTTCGCTGGGTACTCCGGGTTCCAGAATTGACAATTTGAGATCAATATATTATATCAGAGTTGATTATTGTTTCACTATCATGTCATACAATGGCCTTGTAGTATCTAATATTAAAATAGTGTTTTAGACCATCGATTCTCTTTAATAGAACTAATATTATACATATGACCACTTCTGTGTCACGAAGATGAAATATAAATACGTATAATGTAATAGTGTTCTTTATAATAACTCTGCTCGGCCTGTTATATGGTAGGATTGACATTTTACTCATAGGAAAGGCACTTGACTGCATTGATTCTCTGAGAGGGAAGGTTTAGGCCTGTAATACTAGTTTAACCCACCACTTTTTATTGAAGTTTGTGCATCAGGAAAGTGAGCAGACGTGTATTTGTCCCCCGACACTTCGTCGAAGGGGACTATAGAAATGGGTGTTGTCCGTCCGTTCGTGTGTTTGGTTTCCAGATGATAACTTGTGAATGAAAAGTCAGATTGAAGCTAGGTTTGGTATGTAAGTGTATCTTATGAATATCAAGGTCAAGTTCGATAATGACAATTTTTCGACAATTTTTACTAGAGTTGTGCCCCTTTTTATACCTCAAAATTGCTATTATTTGGTTTCCAGATGATAACTTGGGAACAAATAGTCAGATTGAAACTAGGTTTGGTTTGTAAGTGTATCTCATGAATATCTAGGTCATTTTCGATAGCGATCATTTTTCGACAATTCTTACCAGAGTTACATCCCTTTTTATGCTTCGTCCTTGTGTCCCAAATTGGTTTCCAGATGATAACTTGTGAATAAAAAGTCAAATTGAAGCTAGGTGTGGCATGTAAGTGTATCTTGTGAATATCTAGGTCAAGTTCGATAATGACAATTTTTCGACAATTTTTACTAGAGTTGTGCCCCTTTTTATACCTCAAAATTGCTAAATATTTGGTTTCCAGATGATAACTTGGGAACAAATAGTCAGATTGAAACTAGGTTTGGTATGTAAGTGCATCTCATGAATATCTAGGTCAAGTTCGATA
>MJUT01056023.1:52595-78482 GCA_002080005.1 Gigantidas platifrons | reverse complement strand
GGTCCCCTTTCAGAATTATTTAAGTCAGGTGATTGATACAGGCTCACCTGAACCTCTAGTTTATAGTAGTTTCAAAATTTAATCTTACGATATAACCTAGGCATCAGGGGACCAGTGGCCAACGGCCTTTTATTGTGTGTTAATTTTCCCTGTTTTTACAATTTTTCAGTTGGATTTTGTAAATTTCAGACTGTTTTTTTGTTCTTTTTTCATTTTATTTATCTTTGATATTGATAGTCCCTAGTATTTACATGTACACTTTCTTATTTTTATGATATTTCAGGAAGCCTGGCAGAAAGGAAAACTGTCATGTACCAAGTGTAAAGGACGACTCGGGTCTTTCAACTTTATAAAGACACTGTCTTGTCCAGACTGCCATCAGCATACATTGCCTCCAGTCCACATACTGAAAGACAGGGTAGATGTTAAGTTTGTAGGCAATTCTAATGTAACATATTCTGGTACACAAAGGCCTACAAATCCACAGAATCTTAATTTACAAGGAGCTTCCATAGAAAGTGAACAAAAACAAAATGAAACATCGTTTGACGATTCTTGTCTGGCTACGGTTTCTGACAACAACAGAGACAATTTGAAATCAAATGATTTAGCTTTTCCTGAAAAACGTACTGTGATAAAAAATAGTATTTGTGGAGAAATTTGTAGTCCCAATGAACCTTTGCCAGATAGTCCCACATTTCAGAATGCACAAGATACAGATTCTGAGCCAGTAGGTCAGAGTTCACAGGACAACACAAATTTTATGCACTGTTCTGATGCACACATGAATAAAGAAAGATATTTAGAAGACATGGTAAAAAGGACAGGTCATCAAAATGTTTGTAATTTAGATTTTAGTTGGGCATCTGTCAAGCATGTTAGTGAAAAAGATATAGACACTACCAAGGCATCCAAGCCAAGTGATTTAGTAACCGATGGTGATAGGGAAGTTGACAATGATTTTCCTTCCTTTCAGATTTCAAAAAAGGGTAAAAATTCTGTAGTATCATTAAATGCGTACGAAAACAAAAATGTTCTGACACTCAATCACGATCTGTCAAATTGTGGAGTGTTAAATGATGAAGAAAATGTTATATCTGAATACCAATTACAAACATATGAAGAAACAGCAGTTAAAGAAAACAAAATCATTCAAGAAGATATAGATTCCTCTGAGAAAGAAATTAACACTAAACTCATTTCTGGAACTGAGAAAACTGAATCAAATGTTGATTCTGTGATAATCTCTCCTTGCTTAAGTCCTAGAGAGGGGGCTGATATCCTGACTACAAATAGTATTTATTTACATGAGAAACCCGATCTTGATCCCTATCATTTAGAATCAGTGACTGAATGTGAAAGAGTTCAAGATTATACATGTAGCATTGGGAGTAATAATTCTACCTTGTTAGGAGATGAACCATGCAATGTTTCTAACACAAGTTTGGAGAACCAGAAATCACCAAAATCAAGTAATTTGGCTGAAGAACAATTAGATCTTGAACTTAATCAGCTACAATTGAATGAAGATGGCACTTCCTGTGGACATAGACATGATTCAATTCAGGACGACGAGTCTGGACATAGACATGTGTCAATTCAGGACGACAACTCTGGACATAGACATGACTCATTTAAGGACGATGACTCCAATGTGAAGTGTCGTTTGATAACAAAAGAATGTGTGAGTGACTATGAATCACTTACTGGAATGAGAGAAAAATTCACTGAAATTAGAAAATTAGTTGAAAATATTAATATGCAAGATGGTTATGATCATGATGATATGGAGAATTTGTTTGAAAATACTGAACAAGATACAACAATGTTGAATGCTGAAATTAGAGTTTCTGAATTTGGTATGGCTGATAGAGGTGACGTAAATAAAGTCCAACAAGCCGCTATGCAAAACAAACCTGAGTTGTTTGACAACGTTCAACAAACCACTATACAAAACACATCCAAATTATTTGATAATGAACCTGACAATTCAATTTTGTTAGGTGCATATAGTGAACATAGTATTTCTGAAGCAACTAGCATTACTTCAAATCCATTCAATTTGAGGAGCTCTTCTGTTTCGGAGGAAGGAGATTTTATGTTTCAGCCTTTTAACAACAGTACAGAGACTGAAGGTCAAAATTTAGAATCTGATCAGAACAGGGGAAGTATTAATGGTGAAAACGTGGATGTGGATATATCACTTACGTTTGATTTTCTGGAGGCTGATGGAAGGAGGGGGAGGAAAAGGAGAAATAGACGGACAAGAAGAGAAAAAAAAGGTAATACATGTACATGTATATAAAAAACAGTTCTCTCCCCTAGATACTGACAATTTTTCATTTTGCCAGGCCCCTGTGTAATTGAATTATTATTTAATCATTTATGCAAATTATATTCAAATTTCGTGCTAGGAGCACTAATTATACAAAGGAATATCATGTATAAAACTTTGATTATTGTTTGGTAGACCTGGTTATCTTGACCAATCAGGTGTAACCAAAGACCTGGTTATCTTGACCAATCAGGTGTAACCAAAGACTATGAACAGGTTTCACTGTGATTGGAAAATAATTTCACATATAAATTTCTGGTAAGCCATGTTTACAAACATGGGAGACTAAACTGTTTTAATTGAATATTTGCACAGAAAATTATTAACTACCAATTTTCTCTCCTATGAAATTGAAAGTGCATTTTTTCTATTTGCATTATTAAAACAATAAAACTACATTTTTATATGTATTTAATTCTAGCCAAAAATGTTGACGTATACTGTATGTTAACAAATTTTCATATCATACCCTTTATCATCCCTCGTTCTTATAATATCATCCCTTGAGCCTATCGGCTCTCGGGTGGATATCATGATCTAGGGCTGATAAAGGGTATGATATGAAAAAATGGCATGTAATAATCTATATTATACTATATATATTTTCTATGCTTTGCAGGTAGAGGAAAAGAGAAAAATGTACAAAAGGAGGAAGAGAAAGAAATTATAGTAAGAATTCGTTAGAGCTAATCTTTTAAGTCTGAACCAGAAAATACCTGCTGCCATTCAAGTTAGGTTACCCTTAAACTAGTGTTGGGGCTAGGGTACCCTTAAACTAGTGTTGGGCTGGATGACTGATGAGTTATTATAATTGAAAGTTGATTAGTTATAGGTGACCGATTCCGATAATTGACAGGTTGGTTGGTGGTTTATGGTGTTTAATGCCACTTTCAACAATATTTTAGTTATATCGTGGTGGTCAGTTTTATTGATGGAGGAAACAGGAGTACCCGTAGAAAACCACAGACCTGTAGCAAGTCACTGACCAACTTTATTGCATAATGTTGTATCAAGTACACCTCATCGTGAACGGGTTTGAACTCACAACTTAAGTGATGATAGGCACTGATTGCACAGGTAGTTGTAAATCCAACTAGCATACGACAACGACCAAGACGGCCCAGGTAATTGACTGTAAAGATTCATAATTGATTAATCGGAAAAACATGAAAACAGGAAAATTCCTCTATAGATGAAATTGTTTGTTGTATGTAGGTATGTACTGTGTCAGCTATATCAAACTTGCGAGATTGAGGATGAATATCATTATGTATTACAGTGTCCAACATTTGTAACCGAAAGATTGATTGATTGACGTCAAATATGTCATGACAATTATTGGTCAGCCTATGACGTCAAACATGTCATAACGTTACTAATAAAAGCAAGAATGTCAGTTTTGAAAGTCTCGACATACATTATCACTATCCAGGGGTTGAAAATTTCTTTGGGCAGGCCCAAGCCCAGGGCTTTTTCAACTTTTTTAACCCAAGCCCGATCAGTGATTTGCCAAGTCCCAATTTGTAGGATAAAATTGAAATTATATTTTGCAGTAAAGAAGACACAGTGTAAGGATTTATATATAATATTCAACAAAAAAAAGTAATTTACAACTATCGGGTTGCATTGTTCAATTACAATAAAGTGTTAGTCATTGATACAAGTTTTGAAATATTCTCGTCGTTTCTCCCTATCATATTTAAGATCTTTATTTCTGGAAGTGTCAGGATCAGTTGGCTCGTCGTCCGCTTTCCGTTTTTCCGTTTTTTTTCACTAAAGTTAAAATTAAACAACGACATTTTTCTCAAAATTTGTCAACATAAACACATGATTGATCAATGTTATTCCAACGCTTGACTTTACATAGGTATGTGGGAAGCACATAGGTGATTCAGAACTCATTAATATTCATGAAGAATATCTATCTGTCCAGGATGTGTATTACCGTTCTTAAAATAGCTTTCACAGTACTTATTTACATTGAAATGAGACGATTGACAAAATCATGCATGTGATTTGAATTGAAAACAATTTGTTTAGAAAAAAGTGGAGTTTTTATTTTATTAAAGGCATGCCCGACAGACTTTTTCCATGGAAAAATGGCAAGCCCGAAGTTTCAATTTTCTAGTCCCGGGCGTCGGACTTGAGGAATTTTCAACCCCTGCTATCACTTCGATACTAGTGATAATGTTGTCTGTCTTGACATATTATTTAATTATTTTAGTGCATCTTCAAATCTGGTCTGATAAGAGGGGTGGCCTTGGTTGTAGGTTCCTCATAAGAGGAACCTATTGCAATTATACTCAATCATTTACATTATTTTGTAGTATGAACCATGGTTAATTGAGTTTCCAGAAGAACATGTCTGTCCTGTTTGTTTTGATTTATTTTGTGAGCCACACAGTTGTTTCCCATGCAACCATGTGCTCTGTGAAGCATGTCTAAGACGTCTGGGTCAGAAGAATGTTTACAACACTCCTTGTCCTATGTGTAGACAACTCATTGTAGATTGTGTCAAGAAAGAAGGTGAGTGAATGAGATCATTGTAGTTTAATGAAGACTTTAATGATACCAAAGGGAGGTAATGAGAATCTGTATATCAAATAAGAACAGATAACACAATGGTCAAAAGAAAAAGTACAAAATGACAAACAACGATCTACAAAACATACACATAAAACTAAAGATCGAGTAACACGAACCTCACTGAAAACAGGGAGTGAACTCTGGTGCTCCGGAAGCTAGTATGCAGAGAACAATTTTTCAGCTAGTATGCAGAGAACAATTTTTCAGCTAGTATGCAGAGAACAATTTTTCAGCTAGTATGCTGAGAACAATTTGCAGTTTGAAGAATTTGACTCATAGATAAATAAGGTTATGAATTTTTTCCGCCAGTCAGATTAATCGTAGCATGTAAAGCAGTATAGCCTCACCATCACGACCACGATGACTCCCACGTCTATTTGGTATTTTATTCCCTGTTAAAAAAATATTGATACATGTACTAGATGTATAACAAAGTTACTTATGACTAAATATATCTCAAAATGTTTGTTTTACAGATTTGGTAAAAACTTTGAAGGACTTTTATCCAGATGAATACAGAGCAAGACTTATAGAACAGAAGAAATATCTCACCAAAAAGTTCAGTCCCTTACCACACAGAAAAACGACATTAGATCAGAGTCCAGAATATATACGTAACCGCATCTTAGGGCATCGATACCAGAGTAATCCTTCACAACCCCGCGTCAAAGTCATTCTGACTGGTTTCCTAATACTGGTATGCTTTGTACCAGCTGTTTCACTTGGAAAAGCCGTGATGAACTCTGCATATGGACTTGTACAGGATATAATGACATGGCTATGAATTTAATTACCTCCCTTTTTTTTGGGTGGGGGTCAACTATTGTTAAAGTTCAAGATTTTTAGTTCTTGTTGTTTTGTTTATTTGATTAATTTATTAGTGGATATCTGAAATCCAAATCTGTTTTCTAGTGTGAGAAATAAACATGTATCTTTTCTAGTCTTTGAAATAAACATGTAACTTTTCTAGTCTGAGAAATAAACATGTATCTGATAGCATTTTTAAAACAAGGAAACATTCTGCACATGATTAACATATGAAATTAATTCTGAAGATTGTGTTCAAAAGTGGTTGTATCACACATTTTGAAGGACTTGCGGAGGGAGGGGACATAATTCAATTTTATATGTCATTGAAATTCATATTATTTTACGATTTCTCAGAATTTCACAAACTGCATCGATGATGGAATGGTTAACTTGTTTGCCTTGAGCGACGTAAATAATTTTTCAAAAATTACAGTTTGTCAATGTCTATATAAAAAAAAATTACATGTATTAGAATATTAGAATAATATATAAGGTCATACAAATAAAAATGTAATGTACAGTCAAGCCTGTATTAAGATGTCACCTAGGGGGGGGGGAGTGGTCTTTTTAGACATATGACCTCTTCAATGAGGATCGATTCATATCAAAATTTTCTGTGACAGGACAAGAAAAGGGTGACCTTTTAATACAGGTGACTATTTAATAGAGATGACCCAATGAGCAGGATTGACAGTATACCTAAATAAGCAATATTGAGCATTTAAGCTTGTATTTCCTTTTACAATACATGTACTCCAATTTTAGTTTTTATCCCCTCGCCAACGAAGTAGCGAAGGGATATAGTAACGCTACCGTCTGTCCGTTTTTCCGTAACATCCTTGTGAACATTCTAGAATCAACATCCTTCAATGGATTTTGACCAAACTTGGTACATACTTAGTCCTTAAGAGAATCTGGAACCCTATTGCTTTGCGTTGCCCTTGTATTTCTATTTTTTCTGTTCGAAAAATCGTATGCAGATTTTCCCATATAATAGACCATTTGCACATTTCTGACTTCAACTTCAATCAGGTTACTTAATAACATCCGCAAGCAGACATCTCATTAAGGACTTTTTTTACAGGAATTAATTCCATTTTAGGGGGCAAAAGTGTCTTATTTCATGCAAAGTTCATTGAAAATAACATATATTCTCTGCCATAACCTGTTCAAAATTTTGATGTTGTAACAACTTGTGTGAATTTTCTATTTACTATAATTAATTATTATTCAAATTCGTTGTCCTTTCCATTGCTCTCGCTAGACAGGGTATCATTTTGTCCGTTGTAAGGAACTCATATAAAAAAGGTTTAAAAATGTATAATTTTACTTAAGGTGGTACCATACACTTCGGGTAAAATTTGATCTGCTTGCTTAATTTTCTTATTTTTTTGGCAGTGTGTTTGAATAATAATATGTAATAAATATCAAAATTTTAACAAATTCCAACCAACAGACTCAGAGCTATAAATTCACTAGCCACATATAAACTTTTCTCTCTGTGGTTTTGATCACTGAGATGCTTGAAATCTGCATACAAACATCATATGATCAAAACGTTCAACTGATTTTAAAGAGTTATCTCCCTGTAGTGTTAGGTACCACCTTAAAATCAAATTGGGAATGTGTAAAAGGTCCATTGTCAGTCAGTCATCTACAGAATAAAGCAAAACTAAAATGATGAGTAAAGCGGATATCACCAGAAATTCGAAGGGTGCATCCAAAGTAACAAGTAAGGTAGATAGATTTTGTTCAAGTTCTTGTAAAGCAAAATAAACAGAAATCTTATAAAAAGGGTTCCCGCTTATTTTTTTTTAGCAGAATTATTCAATTTCTCCCAGTTGTTATAAATTTATTTTTGGATTTGTCATGAAAAGGGGATTAGGATGGGGGATTACTGATCTACAGTGAAATTTGTCTTTAGAGACGATCCCTTCTGATGAAATTGTGTTTTTCTTATTTTCAGAAATATGATTTCTCAAAATGAAGTTTGTTTAATGCAATTGATTAACAATACTGTAAATTCGGAAATTATTGCATTCATTTATTATTGCGATCTTTGAAAATTTTCACAGATTGAGATTTATATTATTGCGAAGCATGAAGTCCTCCAGTACAAATGGATACTTGTGATTCCGAAATGTGAGGTTTAATTATTGCGATTTCACATCAGTCGCATTTTTCGCAATAATAAAAACATCGCAATAATTTCTGAATTTACAGTATTTAATTGTGCCAATTTTAAGCGGACGAACAACATAATGTCATATAGTCTGTTGTAGTCTCACAAAAGATAGTGGTCTATTAAACCTGGATGCATTTTTAGCTCAAATGACCCAAAGGGTAAAGTAAGGTATTACCATCACTTGGTGCCTGCCATCATCTCTGTCTGTCTGTCCATCTGGTGTAAACTATGTTAAAAGTCTTCTTCTCTGAAACCATTGGGCCAATTTCAACCGACGTTTGACTGAATCATTCTTAGGGTGTCTACTTTCAAAATTGTATCCAATGATTTGCCAATCATTCAACATGGCTGCTTTTACTATAAATTGGATCATAGAGGGTAAACTCACCTTTAAACCTAATAAAGCCACATTTTCCCTCCCAATTCGAGCAGTAGTTTTATTTTAATAAAAGATGCGACATATGTTACAAGTTTTTCTGATTTTTGTCGAAGATATGCAAATTAGACTGATTTTGACAAAAATTATGAAAATCTTCTGTTCTGAGAAAGCACTGACTCAATTTCATCCAAAATAGGCTAATTGAACACAAATTATGGATGAATAATTGGATGAGAGATACAGACTGAGGTGAGCCTCTAGTTTATTATGCATTTAACAAATAATTAAGTTTTAATCTTTGTTTTATTTTCTGTAGGTATTTATTTATTAATATTTGTTTCTTTTATTTCTCACTTTAAAGCATTATTTAGTTGATATTTGTTTTAAATAATTATGAGATATTTTAGTGTGATTTTAATAAATAATACAGATTGAATTACCGGTATTGTAATCAGACTAACCTCAGATCTCTCACTTGCTCCACTTTATATTACTGATATGGGTTAGGGTTTGATTAATGGTGTTTAATGCCACTTTCAACAATATTTCAGATATATGATATCGTGGCAGTCAATTTTATTGGTGGAGGAAACCGGAGAAAACCATCGACCTGTCGCAAGTTAGTGACAAACTTTATCGCATAATGTGGTATGAAGTACACCTCGCCTGAGCGGGATTCAAACTCAAAACGTTAATGATATATTGCGCTGGTGATCTGAGGTGAGCCCATTCCAGGTCACATGTAAGGGACCCTATGTATTATCCAATGAAAATAGGTGTCGTTGCGAGACTAATGAAAGTGTTGCTAAGCTACTCTGTATACTACGGGCAATCTGTTTGGTCGTAACAATGTTATAACTATATTTATCATATCATTATATATTCGTGACATATAATCACTCGCATGTGACCTGGGACGTGATTTATTTAGATCAGTAAACGAGATACCGTCATTGTCGTGATCGTATGGTATTTAGATGTACAACTACCTGTGCAATCAGTGCCTAATGTTGTAATTTCAAGTCCTACTCATGCATGGTTTTCTCCTGGTACTCCGGTTTCCTCCACCAATAAAGCTGACCATATATACATATATAATTGAAATATTGTTGAAAGTGGCATTAAACACCATAAACCATCAGTAAGCGGGAGTGAGAGATCTGATTTTAATCAGATTGGACATATTAGCACTGTCTTTCACATGACTCTATTTTACCTCTTTTGTTCCAGTATTGTAATAAATGCTGTTATAGTGACAACCGGAATCTTTGAACCGTAATGGAAGCGAAAGGTTGGCGCCATAAAATCTGATTCAATCCACCATTTCTTTAGAAATGCCTGTACCAAGTCAGGGCCATTGCAGTTTCCCAGTTTCCCGGTTGTTGACTGATATTATCTGTTTATTGATTTATGAGTTTTGAATTTCCCTTTGGAAGATTGCTCGGTGTTCGGTAATTTTGTTATTACCCTTATGTACTGTTAACAATATTATTATACTAATATGTTAAAGATCATTATTAAAACGAGAAATAATATTAAAAATGTGGTGTGAAATGTATATATTTGTAATTGTTTCTCAAATTGTCATTTAATGGGTAAATATGCAAATTAATCTAATTTAGTTAGTACTCAAATGGATATTGTTCACCAATAAAATTGTTCCTCTTATTAGCTCAGTGATCCAAAGGTTGCATGCGTTATTGTTATCACTTCTTTTCTCCAATTTAATGGTCAAAATAATCTGGGAAACTATTGTCATTGAGTGTGATTGATGTTTAATACCAAATAATCAATTTGACAGCTACATCAAGGCGAGAACAAGTTACATGTTGATGTCCACTTTGTACCAGCCCAGTAGGCTTACTTAATTTATTATTGTGCTGGCTCACTCAAACAACAGTCTGCGGGTAGACATGTCGCTCCACACTGATACATTATCCTGATTCCAAGCTAACCAGTTTTTGCTCTTACTCCTTAATGCTGGGTGCTTAGCTGAGAAGCAGAAAATACCAATTTTATAGTCTTTGGTTTGACGTGAAGGGGAAAATACTAGGATTACCAGTATACAGATACTGGAAATATAGTGCATTCTTATATACAAAATAAGGGGACGTCATAGCCGTGAATATATGGATTTACAGGGCCCGGGTGGCTCAATGGGTTAGGTAGTTGGTTTATCTAACAAATCATACAAGCCTATCACCAATACTGCATGGGTTTGCACCCAACTTTGTAAATTACAAAAAAGCGTGCACTCGACTCGCAGCCACAAGTGATAAAGTTTACCAGTTGCTGCTTGCCCATGGTCGATGGTTCTCTCCGGGTACTCCAGCTTCTTCCACCACTAAAACTGGTGGCCATGATATAGCTGAAATGTTGCTGAAAGTGACATTAAACAATAAATCAATTAAATCAATCCTATTATTTATCAGATATATCTGCTTTATTCCTTGACCTACACATCGAAATTGACAGAACAAAAATACGACAAAAGAGATAATTTCACGAACCCACGCCATATTGGTGATAGGTTTGCATGGGTTGTTAGGTAATGCAACTACCTAATTCATTGAGTCTCTGAATAGGTGTTTATAGAACAATGTAACAACTTAAACACATGTTTAGTTATAGATTAAAAATTTAATAATTTAACAATATCAGATGATAAAAAATAGGTAATTATTGAACAATGTAACAATATAACCAAACTTAAACACATGCTAAAGAATAGTTCATTATTGAACAATGTAACCACTTAAAACACTTGCTTAGCTGTAGATCAATTATTGAAAAATGTAACAATATCACCAAACTTAAACACATGTTATCGTTTAGGTCATTATTGAACAATATCATCAAACTTAATCAAATGTTAAACAATAAATCATTATTGAAAAAATGTAACAATATCATCAAACTTAAACACAAGTAAAATTTAGTTCATTATTGAAAATGTAACAATATCATCAAACTTAAACACAAGTAAAATTTAGTTCATTATTGAAAATGTAACAATATCACCAAACTTAAACACATGTTAAAACTTAATAAAATGTTAAACAGTAAATCATTATTGAAAAATGTAACAATATCATCAAACTTAAACACAAGTAAAATTTAGGTCATTATTGAAAATGTAACAATATCATCAAACTTAAGCACATGTTAAAACATAGATCATTATTGAACAATATCACCAAACTTAAACACATGTTAAAACTTAATAAAATGTTAAACAATAAATCATTATTGAAAAATGTAACAATATTCCTAAACTTAAACACATGCAAAATTTAGGTCATTATTGAACAATTTAACAATATCCTCAAAATTATACACATGCAAAATTTAGGTCAATATTGAAAAATGTAACAATATCATCAAACTTAAACACATGTTAACATTCAAGTCATTATTGAACAATATCACCAAATTTAAACACATGTTAAAATTTAGATCATTATTAAACAATAACAATATTGTCAAACATACACCCAGTGACCTATCATTACCACTTAAGCCCATTAAGAATTTGGTTCAAAGTTCAATTATGGTCGGTACAATAAAATATAAGCTCTCATGCAGGAGCTTTTCAAACCGACATTCATAATAATAATAGCATTCAAACACAATAAAACAGCTACGACAGTATACATACACAAATAAAACTTCTCAATACATGTATAAAACATAAATTCATATGTTAGCTTGGAGCTTTTTTTACTAGATAACTCGAACACTCAGTTATTTCGAATAATCGGTCCATTTGATTTCGTTCAAACCAGGCTCAACTGTGTCAGTATTTTTGATTATATTTGTTCATAATTTCATTCATTAATCATATCTCATATGCTACAACATGACTTGGGTTCGGTTGGTGCATTGTCCGTAGGTCTCAAAGTAATATTCTCTACATCGTCACTAGGCTTGTTAGCATCGTCTGGATTATCACTTATCTGTTTCTGTGATACCATTTTGTATATTTCTGAAATGACAGAACAAAATGTGAGTATTATACACTGAAATAAATGTTGAAACAGTGATCGAGTGGACATTGTGTCCGGTCATATATAATAATCTTTCTCCTATTATGACGTCATTTTAACCCCACTGAACCAGTGGTGGAAAAGTCTGTAATCCTCTAGAGGATTAAAATGTCTCGTTCCTTTCCCCGCATTTGACTCGTTTGACGGCTTTTGAAATAAAGTTCGTGTTAAATAATGGGAGAAACAAATTCTCCTTCAGTTGGCCATGTTGGGTACGATATTTCTCCACTCAAGAGAGCTAAATTAAAAATTTTAACCACTCGCCTAACGGCTCGTGATTAAAATGTTTAATTTAACTCTCTTGAGTGGAGAAATATCGTAACCCACGGGCAACTGAAGGAGAATCTATATATATCTGTTCATTTAATGTGTGCTGGACATCTATCTTAGAGGGGTCATCGTGGTCGTGATCGTATGGTAGTTGGATTTACAACTACTTGTGTAATCAGTAATTATCACATAATAATGTCATAATGTTTGCTAGTGACTTGCGACCGGTCAGTGGTTTTCTCCAGGTACTTCGGTTTCCTCAACCAATAAAACTGACCGCCACGATATTTAACTGAAATATTGTTGAAAGTGGCGTTAAACACCATAAACAAACCCAAACCGAAACAGAGGCTGCATTATATATTCCTCGGAATTTCACATCCATTAACAATAACACTGATCAGAATTACCATTTTAGTTCGAATTATCCCAGTGTTTGAGTTTTAGCTAGCTACGAAACTGCTATGTTAATTGTACAAAGTAACGGAGTAATATATTTTTTTGTGTGATAGTTATCAGTGTTCAGTTAGCTAACAATTATTGTGAACGGGCGATTTGTTTACTTGGAGATATCCAGGAAAATGACTGATCTGAGTTAATTGGATATAACAATTTTCAGTTGTTGTCTAAAATGTTGAATTCATAATTGCATCGGTGATGTAATGGTTAGCATGCTCGTCTAACTTTAGTGTGTTAGATTATGGGTTCGAACCCCGGTCAGGTTAAATCAATGACTATAAATTAGCATTTACTACTTCTCTGCTAAGCATACAACAGTAAGGAATAAGAGCATATATTAGTTGGTTCGGAATCGGGGTAGTGTGTTCGAGCCTAGCGACATGTCTACCCATGGACGTTTGTTTCAGTGAGCTTATACTATTAAAATCCAACTAAGTGTGTTGGTCTGGTACAAAGTACATAATCATGGAAATGTAACATGCTCTGATCAAGATACAGTCCTCACAATGAACACCGGTCCTCCAGCCCAGGCCAAAACCAGTAAAACTTTGTTCGGACCAGTAACATGTTCAGTTTTTATTTAGAACTACAATGTATACACAAATAAATTCAAGAATTTGATTCGGACCGGTAAATTCAAATGTTCAATTCTTGGACTGAAGATATAGCCGAAAATGTGTTTACTGTGGTGTTAAACGACAATCACTCACTCACTGAACATTGAGTACATACACCACAAACCTGTTAATATGTTTTGAAATGCTGAATCTACATTGGTGGAGTCAAGTGCTGACGTTTCAATGAAAGACAGTTTATTCGTTTCTAAAATATAATAAAAACAACAAATAAATAAATATTATTTGTGGTTGATCCCGATTGAATGTAGACCTGCATAAAAATGTGTCGCCCTGAATATAGCTAAAAAATTGCTCGTTGGACGTTAAACATCAATCAATCAATCAAATGTGTGCAGGTAATAAAACAAAACAAAGTTTCTAAATGTGCAATCTTATATTTAGTACTACATAAACAAGTCCCCTCATTGAAGCTTTTTTGTGGGGTTCGTGTTGTTCAATCTTTAGTTTTCTGCTAATGTTTTGTAGATTTTTTTGTCCATTGTTTTGTCTGTCCTTCCTCGAGTTACAACTTGGTATCTTCAAACTTACTTCATTGACATTTGAAATAATGAAATCATCCACAATTATCTTGTTTGTTTTATGGTATAATTTGATAACATGTTTTCCTTTCTAAGTTATTAAAAAGTTTTAATTACATTTCTTTTCCGACAATTCTTATTTTTCATTTCCGCTATTTTTTCATATTTTACTTCCGTCATTTCATTTCCACTAAAACGTAAATGGAAGTGATATAATTTTCTTATGGTTTCTAATTCCATGCGTTTCCCCTCTATTTGCATCCTATTTTTATTTTTTTTTTTTAATTAAATTTTCAAATCTTGTTGTGTCAGTGTATTTTATTCAAATCTTATTTAACTTCCGTTCATCATCTGTCTAATGTATAAATTGGAGCAAAATTTAATTGGATAAAACAGTTAGAGACCGACTTTATTTTAGTGGGGGCTATGTT
Organism: Gigantidas platifrons; assembly: GCA_002080005.1. NCBI lineage: Eukaryota > Metazoa > Mollusca > Bivalvia > Mytilida > Modiolidae > Gigantidas > Gigantidas platifrons. Next base: position 63,825 of record MJUT01056023.1, on the reverse strand, counting down.
CACTCCCCCACCCCCGTAGCCAGAACATTTATTGCACACAAAACAACAATCAGATATTTCTTACATGAAAAAACAAATCTGTAATTTTTCTTAAAATTTTACCACAATTTCTTGTTGAATACTGCGTTGCTATATTTTTTAGTTTGAAATACCTTTTTTTTTATCAAAGTTGGCAATATACTGAGTAGTGTTGTCAAAAAATGTGGTCGCTCTTGTTAAGACTATTGACATGAATCGTTAATTTTAACATGCAGTTATGGCACTGATTAAGAACCGTAAAGGCGTGCCCCTGATAAGATTATCCCACATACCTTATATATTGTCTTTCTATATTGATATATATTTTTTTAACGTCTAGGTACAAAAATGTATCTTCTAAAAGGGGGTGTTTTGGTCCATAAAACTATTTTAACCCCGTCACTTTTTTATTGACGTGTCTGTACCAAGCCAGGAAAGTGAACTGTCATGTATTTCTGTATTAGGGGTATCAAAAACATAGTGGGATCCTACGCCCATGACCAATTGATCAAATATACATAATAATTTAAACCGCTCAAATCTATTGCTTTCTAATACATACCGGCAAAAGTCATAGCGTCTTCTGTGGGTACGATCCTCAGATGTCGTAAGTCACTCTTATTCCCCACTAACATAATAACAATACTCTTGTCAGCATACTCCCGTACTTCTTGGAGCCATTTGCCGACGTTTGCATATGACGGGTAATTAGCTATATCATACACTACTAATGCCCCAACAGCATCTCTATAATATCTGAAACAAGAAAAGTTCATCATTCATCTTTTTATCTATTTTGTGCATGGTTTTTCCGGGATATATCGCCTCTCCAGGGTGTAGGTCTTTCCGGGAGGTACGATCTCTCTATGATGGAGGGTCATTCAGGGAGGTACGACCTCTCTAGGATGCAGGGTCTTTCCGAGATGTACGACCTCTCTATGATGTGGTCTTTCCTGAAGGTAGGACCTCTCTATGATGTGTGGTCTTTCCGGGGGGTACAACCTCTCTATGATGTAGGGTCTTTTCGGGAGGTATGATCTCTCTATGATGTAGGGTTTTTCCGGAAGGTATGTCCTCTCCAGGATTTATGGCATATCTGAGATGTAGCTTTTCTCCAGAACCTAGATTGCCATCAGTTTCAACTTCAAACTCCAAAACACACAAAATCAACACAAGATGTTGATGGAAACCGTGCAAAGCAATTATTACAAAGCTGTGAAAAGGGGGGGGTGTTTAAACCGGTTTTAAGGGTCCATGCCCTTCACTCTTGATAACTAGACTTCAAGCTACCAAACGGAAATAAATGAAGTCATGTTTGATGAAAAATGTTATTCAATAATATAGATTTATCAGCATGTGTGAGTAGTATAGTGTGAGGCTTGACCCCGTGGTTATGCAATCGGTACCCCATTTAATCGGTATAAATCATCGCACTATATTACTTGTGTATGTGTATGCATTGTCAATCAATCAATCTTATTCCATTCCTTAACCGGCTTAACCCCGCCATATTTTTGTTCCTGTTCAATCGAGGACCTAGATTTCCAACGTCATATGTTGTGGTGTTGTTTTTTTTGTATTCAGTTATTTGCGGTGAGAGGTGGTTGTTCGTTTTGTTGGTAATAATTGAATTGTTGTCCGTCGCTGTTTAAACTTTCATTTCATAACACCAGTACTTACGCATTAGTAATGGACTTGAACCTTTCTTGACCAGCTGTGTCCCAAATCTGGGCCTTTATCACTTTATCCTCAATTTCCATGCTCCTGAAAGGTACAAAAGCCCAAATACATTGTATAGCAATGAATCCATTTGTAATACAAGCCGGTATAGCTCAAATACTGATAACACCAATCAATCAATATATTTGTAACGAAACAGGGTTCATCTATATTTAATTTTTTTATGCAATGCAACTTTTCCAACTCGAAAATCAAAATTATGATTTTCAATTTTTCTCATTGTAAATTTCCCATTTTTAAGTTCACATTGTGTCAACATCATTTGAAGCTATTCTAACAGATAGTCTATCTTTATTAACCAAGACTCTCTCTATGTCAAATGCATAAAACTTTATGGGTCGTAAACTATCTAAACTAAAATATATAGAACGAAAATAATACATAAAACGTGTTTTATGCTAGACGTCATGAATTAGTCGATAATCCTTCAGGATTCCCGAGTCTCAGCAGCCGGAAGTCATGACAACGGTTTGATAGGGTTTGTCCCTCAAATGGAACTCTAGTCAGTAATATACGTTCCACTTGAACTCCACTATAAATAGTCAAGAGACTACTCAAGGGATCCATAAAATGTGTCCTTTATGAGCAGTTGTCCTTTATTTACAGGTTAAAATTATATGAACTATTCATTAACGGGAAAATGAGACTGCCCTTTATAGACAGTGATTTGCTATATATAGAGGTGGCCTTTAAGACAGGACTGACTGTATACCATACCGTAAAGCAAATTCCACGCCGATGGTACTTTTACTCTGTAGGTTAAATTCATCTCTGGTATATCTTGACAACAAGTTACTTTTCCCTACCCCAGAGTCTCCAATCAGTACAACTGTAAATGAAAATGACCAATATATAAAGGTAGATATATAGTTTAGTGCATACAACGCGTTCCTGGAATAACCTTCATCAGGTACGTTACTGTAATAACCTTCATCAGGTACGTTACTGTAATAACCTTCATCAGGTACGTTACTGGAATAACCTTCATCAGGTACGTTACTGGAATAACCTTCATCAGGTACGTTACTGGAATAACCTTCATCAGGTACGCTCACAATCAAAAGATTGGAAAGTGAAATAATCTAAAAGTCTTATATGGATCAAGTAAACCAAAGGACCTAAACAGGAACTGTGCAAATATGATTCCTTCTGGTTTCCCGCTTCGTTAATATACATGTATGTAATACTAAACCAGCTCTCTCATACCTAATAAAATCGTGGGGGCCCGGGTGGCTCAATGAGTTAGGTACCCGGTAGTTGGATTACCGAACAACTCACACAAGCCTATCACCAATACGGCGTGGGTTCACGCCCGACTTTGTAAATTACAAAAAAAGGATGCACTAGACTCCTCGCAGCCGCAAGTAATAAAGCTTACCACTTGCTTGCCCATGGTCGGTGGTTCTCTCCCGGTACTCTTCCACCACTAAAACTGGTCGCCATGATATAGCTGAAATATTGCTGAAAGTGGCGTTAAACACAATAAATAAAATAAATAAATAAATAATATCGTGTGTATTGCTGATATCAATATTAGGTAGTACGAACAATATAAAAGATCTGGTGTTCATTCTACAATGATTTTCTACGCAAAAATCGATTGCGTACTGTAATATGGCCAGGCACTGTATATCATGCCGAGAAAGAGTTAATTTTCAGCTACTGAAACAACAATCTGCGGGTAGACATGCCGCTCCACTCGGACACATTATTCTGATTCCGAGCCAACCAGTTTTTTGCTCTTTTCTCTTTAATGCTGCGTGCTTAGCTGAGAAGCAGCAATTACAAAATGTACCAATTTTATATTCTTCGGTTTGACCCGACCGAGGCTCGAACCCACGATCTACCGCACTCGAAGCGAGCACTCTAACCATTACACAACCCATGACGTTCACTGAGAAAAGGGGGAGCAATTCAAGATCTGTTTATACAAATACATGTATCATATATATTTTCGTTCTTACCTTTAGTTATATAATCATAGTTTTCATCTACGGAAGAAATTATTTTACTTCTAATCTTATGTTGACACATTTGACAGGCAGTTCCGTTTTCTCTACTTTTTCGAAGTGCCATTTTATATATACAATCGTGTTTTATACGATTCAATAACAATTGACGCAATTAAATATTTTACTCTGTATTTATAGGGACTCTAAATGATTCATTTTATATCGTAAGTTTCTGTTTGGTTTTGTGTATTATTATTAGGTCTGATTCCTGGCCATGTCATCGTGTTTACAACCACAAAACATATGACTCATCTAGGTGCATGCAGGAAGTAAAATAAATTATTAGTCGAAAAGTCCCAAAATAACTTTATAAAACTCTATGACAACAAATCTATTTTTAAGAAATAGGCAAGTATTTTTTAGGTGAAGAACCGTAGCTCATATGATGGTTTAAAAACACACACACAACAGCTACGGTTCCGCAGGCAGTTTTTTCCCAGCCTTGTCCGAATTTAGCTAACCTATACCACAGGCACTCGAATTCCGGACCCCCTTTTTTTCCCTCAATTGGTCCCTCCCGCGATTATGGTATGGATCTTTGTCTGGAAGTACATCTTTGAGTCATTTATCCATATTTTACAACATTTAGTGTTACAACTCTCTCGTTAGATACTAACTTTTGTTTCTAGGTCCTGCTGCCGTTTTAGGTTTATTTAAGTATAAACTTATAGAAAGATATTTTTTTCTGTTTTTACATCATTTTCTTACGATTCAATTATCAGTAGATATAATTGACGATATTCGACTAAGATTTAGGGACGGGATATGCTTTCCCTGAAACAAATTAAAATAAAATAAAAGAGAAAAAAAAAATATCCATGGAAAGCCAAAGTCAGATTTGTGGGACATTTGGTAATCGGTATTTTCTTCAATAAAAAAAATATCATTGAAAAATGCAGGTTCAGAATATTTTTTGTACATCTTTAAGATCAATTTATTTGGCGGCAGGAATAATAATAACAAAAACAAAAGCAAAAACAAAAAACAATAGAACAAACATACAGGAAAAACAAATAAAGAAAAAAAAGCAGCACTGCCCCCAAAACGGTAAAATGGTTGTTCCCTCAACAGACATAAAGTACACATATTTTGAAGTGTATATCACATAGACAAATGGTGTATTTACTTGGACTGTTCCAAACATTCCATGTGCCATAGGTCAATGAAGTGGTTTATAACTTTTTGGACAAACAATATGGTGGATAAGTTAATTCTGTCGAAATGGACGACGACGATGATGAGATGAATTTGGAAGAATCAGTAGTTACTGTAACCATAGTTGCTGCTTCCACGTAATTTAACCTTTAATTATTTATATTATTGAATCCTAAAAATATGCAAACTGAACAATAAATGACGGATACATGTAATCTTTATATTATATAATTTTCATAGTGTGTTTTAACGTATATAGAGGTTAGCTAAGGAGATGAAGCAGATCTTAAAAAGGACAGATCTGAGATTTTAATTGAGGGGAGTCAAAAAGATTATTACCGAGCGTAGCGAGGAAAAAAATGTTTGCGTACGTTTACATCTATCTGTCATATTTTGTACGTTTTTAAAAATAATTTGAAACCCATAAATCCATCAGGGACAGTGGTGCTGCAAACCAAATGATTTGTTTTTAAAAAATAGTTGAATAAAGATGGAGGGAAAAGGAACTTCACGTTAAGAAGCTCAGGCTGTGTTCTCCCAGGAATCAAATTTGCACGAAAATGATTGATTTATAAAACTACAGGGGACTGTATTCACAATTTACAAAGTCCCTCCTCCCCCTAAAAAAATCCACGCATTTCTTTTGTATTGCGTAATTTTAGGAAAATGAGTAAGGTGTAAAAAAAAATTCTATGTAAAAAAAAAAAAGATAGTCGGTTCCGCCATCTTGATTCCTTCTGCACTACCTCAAAACGTGGTACACCCCGCACACTTCTGTTTGTTCGCGCAGAGTTTTCTGTGCCACTTCATTCGCTAGAACATGTTCGGAACATCCTGAACATACGAAAGAAATATACACCCTTTAAGACAATATATTCTGTACCTTTAAATAAATAGTTGTATTCATCGTTATCGTCCATTTTACTTTTGTTAATACAACACCGGAATAAAGTCGGATGTTGTCAAACTATTTACTGATCACAATCATCGAATGTAACATTAAATAATAAAGGAGGCCCTTTTAGGGGCTGCATGAGGCTCGCCCAAAACAATTGTGATAATGAGGAAATTTATATGATTTCAAGTACATTCAAGGCTCGGTTCTTGCGACCCAACTTAGTTCAAAGAGAACACTGTATATATATATATATATGGTTGACCGTTTTACGAGTACTCGCTTAAAATGTTTTATAGGCATTAGGTCCCAGCTTTTATTAAGGTCAGGGGTTATTATGTTAAACGCCACTTTCAACAATATTTCAGTTATATAGTGACTGTCTTTTTTCATTTATTGGTGGATGAATCCAGAGTACCCGGACAAAAACAACCGATCTCCAGCAAGTCACTGACAACTTTTAAAGCATGCATGTTTTGGTAACAAGTGAAAATCTCCGTTATCCAAGACAGATAGACCTCAGAATATGCTAATGTTGTCTCAAGTTTAAATCTCGCATACATGTACTATCTTGGGACTTCACGTCTATAAATGGGGTAAAAGCAGAGATGCATATAAGTCGAGTCGATTTATTTTATATCGATTCTTTAATTTGGATTTACTCCAAAAAGTTTTAAAACTAGTACAGGGCCACTCGGGCAAGATTAATGATTACTTTCGTGACTTCGAATGCAGTGTTTACTGATCAGGGGCCAAGTCAGCCATCTTTAATTTGAATAATTATGCTCTAATTGTAAGAGCATATATGAAAAAAAAGCATCTTCAAATATACGTTCCATAGTTTGTCATAATCACAATCCGATTCTTTCTTAAAAGAAGGGTGGCCCGGGTGGCTCAATGAGTTAGGTCGTTGGATCTAACAGCTCATACAAGCCTATCACCAATACAGCGTGGGTTCGCGCCCGGCTTTGTAAATTACAAAAAAGGGTGCACTCGACTCGCAGCCGCAAGTGATAAAGTTTATCAGTTGCTTGCCCAGTGTCGGTGGTTATCTCCGGCTTCCTCCACCACTAAAACTGGTCACCATGATATAGCTTAAATATTGCTGAAAGTGGCGTTAAACACCAAAAATTCAAATTCATTCAAACTTTTCTTAATGCAGTGAAACCTGTCTGAACCATCCCCTGAGTAAACCGAAAACCTGCCTAAACCAGACAGACTTTACAGTCCCAACTACTGAACCCTGAGCAAACCGAAAACCTGCTTCAACCAGACAGACTTTACAATCCCGACCACTGATGGTCTATGTAACTTGAACATGAGTAAACCAAATACCTGTCTAAACTGAACAAAATCTTCAGTTCCATAGGGGTTCGGTTTAGACAGGTGATTTCTGGCTTTGTTTTCAGTGATTAAAGTCAGACAGACTGATTTTATTTAAATGTAAGCTAGAGTTATCTTTCTTTGTTTAAAAATGCTGATATTTATTAATGCCAAGAAAGCATTATTTCAGACATATGATGTTTAGAACAAGATACATTTCCACAGATGATGATCGTTTCGTACTAGACCAACATAGCACACATGTACATTATCCCGATTCTGAGCCAACCTGTCTTTGCTCTTACTTCTTAATAATGGTCTTTAGCTGAGAATCTTCAGTCTTTGGTTAGACCTGACAAGACTTGAATCCACAATCTACTGCCCTCGAGGCAAGCAGGGATGCGGTCTTGTATATACTTGTACATATTGATTGTTTTTCACTGTAGCAGGTGTAATGAAGGGTATATTGGGGTCTTGTATGAAGTACTAGTATCACATTGTTAATTACCATAAACAGGTCACAATGGGGGTAAAGTGCTTTGAAAGTGTACAATTGAATTATGTCACTGCTACTTTGGAAATATACTTTGTATGGGGCTGTGGACATGTATTAATATTAGTCAAAAGCTTCAGTAGCAACCAAAAGTAAATAAAGATTAGGATTGTGGGCGATTAACACTACTTCTAACAGTACTTGCTATACCATTGGTTCTGTTTTATTGGTGGAGAAACCAATAAACCTTAGAAAAGTTGTCCACTTTGGAAACATTATCCAAAGTCCAACCCAACTAGTCTTTGCTTTTATCTCTAAATACTGCGTGCTTAGCAGAGAAGTAGAAAATACCAATCGTATAATCTTCAGGTTGAGCCAACCAAGGCTAATAACCCACAATCTATCACACTCGAAGTGAGCACAGTAACCATTACACCACAATTTTTCAACTATATCATGGCAAGAACAAGTTACTGTACATTCAATGAGATGATGGTGATGTCTGCTTTGTACTAAACCAACAGTTGACAGGTAGACATGTCTCTTCACTCTGTACATTATCCTGATTAAAAGTCAACTACATAAAGTTTCAAATGAAGAATTGAGCAGTAACCAAATACCAAATGTACCGACCTATATAAAACTTAACCCCACCCCCCCTCTAATCCCCCTCGGCAAGAATTGCCTGTGGTGGCCATGTTTGTTAACAGGATGAAATGAGTAATCTTTATAGAGGACCTTCCATAGATGCTTCCTACCAAGTTTTGGTTCATTTGACCAAGCAGTTTCAGAGGAGAAGAATTTTAAAGATCGTCAATCAGAAACAAGAATTGTCTGTGGTGGCCATGTTTGTTAATAGATCGGGACAAAATGAACAATCTTTAGAGAGGACCTTCCATAGATGCTGCCTACCAAGTTTCAGTTCATTTGGCTGAGAGGTTTCAGAGAAGATTAAAATGCGAAAAGTTAACGGACAACGGACGCCAAGCTCACATTGCCTTTGACAAGGTGAGCTAACAATATGCAGTCTAGATTCAATACAAATTCAGTACATGTTAACATTTTATTCTATTCAGTTTTTGTTTATAAAATGTACCCTCAACACATTCTCATACATACAAACAATTATACGATATACACAAGCACGAGTGATGAAAAAAAAATAAACGTTATTTACGTGGATATACGAATGGAATTAATCACAGTTTTATACTTTATCTTTCTTAAAAAATATATAACAGAGTGCAAAGAAATAAATATATAATCTGACAATACACATGTACATATATACATGTACAATACACACATATATATATATACATACATGTACATCTGTACAAATACACAATAAACTAGTACATATGTACATGGACAATACACTTTAGTACAAATATATATGTACATACACACCTGTACAAATATACTAGTACATATGTACATGTACAATATACATACATACACATCTGTACAAATATACATGTACAATATACATATACATGATCATCTGCACGGATACACAATACACATGTATAATATACTTGCACAAATACATATGTACATTAGACATGTGTAAATACATATTTAAAATACACTAGTACAATTATTAATGTACAATACACATGTATAAATATCCTTGTTCAAACAAAAAAGTTTTAATATTATTGATACAAGTCAAAGAAGGGAGAAATGTTGCAGCCGTTTTTCAAAGAAACTTTAATTCATAAACTTGCATTCCTGCTTTTAAAAGGATTTTTACTTTCCCACTGAAAATTTAAAATAGATTCTGCAATAAAGAATCAATTGTTTCTTTATAAAATTGATGAGTTGTAATTCTATTATAAACATCTTAAACTTAGCGATTTAGTGATTAGTCTTGGTCCTAAACTGGACAATTTGCCAACAGCACCGATATTAAAACACTTAAAAAAAGAAGTAGTTCTTTACCGGGAAAATAATGATTAAATTGAATCTTATAAAAATAAATAAAAGAACCCTGAAATGCATTTATTCTGAGCATCTGTAATGCCATCGTTGATAGCCCATGGATGTTCACGCTCCGATACTCGCCACATCACCCATGGGTCCAATTAAAACAATTAACTTGGATTCAGAGTTGTGAAGAGTATAGGAGTGTGATGAGCCATGTGTTACCAACGATTCTGTAATACAAGTATAAACAAATCACACACAAAGCTATGAAATCTGTTAACAATACAATATATTCGGTCAATAAAAACAAAGGTCATAATTTAGCACTTTATCAACTTGTGTTCTAGCATCTCATTTTTTTACTTTCTAAAAGTAGAAACAGGTATCACAAGAGTTATTCCAGAAAATAGCATCAAGATGGGCGTGAAAGCACTTTTACTGAATACACAATGCAGGGAAATAACGACGGTCGGACCACCACCAAAAATATATTAATTGAAATGCATTTCTTTAATTTACCCCTATTATTTTCTGGAAAAACCTTCCTCAATATTAATAATCATGAAAAGTGAAATATTATTGTATAAAAAAAATGTTGAAGGAGTTTCTACATGTTTTTTCTATAAATGACCATAAATCTCAAAACAACATATTTCCATGACTACAAGCCGATGTGGGCTGTAGGTATGTCAAATACTACAGTCCATAAAATACTGTATTTTTGTGCATATATTGATCAGCATTAAGGGATCATATCTACAGGTTTTATGTTGTTTAACGCCACTTTGAGTAACGGTATTTACTTTTGACAATTATGCATATATCATACCGTCTCTAACATATATATTAATCATCGCTTATTACAAAATCAACTGATCTTTTAGAAATAATGAATGAACCGTAACAGATGTGCAAAGCTTTCGTATATATGTGGATGGTGACAAAATATAATAGCTTAAATATTTATTTTACTATGACGAAATTTGTGTCTGTCAATACAGAAGATTATTTGCTTTATTTGATCAGAAAAATATTACCATTTAATGATGGTGGTGACTTTCATCTGAAAAGGATTGTTTTTTGTTTTTTTTACATATTTCTTTTGTTGTGAATCTCATTTTCTTAAATTCCTAAAACATTATGGAGAAACAAGATACTTAATGTACACTAGTGTATCTGTTTTCACACGTCATACCTCTTACTTCCATACTGATATTAATTAACTTGTTTATTTCCAACGGTCATGAGTTCAGAAATATCTATAATCTACCTCTGACAGTGGGATAATCTATTGATATTTAAAATATTTGTTCAAATGAGAAATATTATTAATATTACAAAACATTCAAAAATAAAATAATAATAATTTCAAAGAAAATGAAATAATTTATTTCATTTGCAAAATAAACATAATTATATCCTTGTTTATTGTTGTGATACATAGCAGGCCTTACGATCAAAACGATATATCAAGTATAAATTTTGTGCTGATACCCAAAAAACATCCAATCAGATTCAGAATGTCATATACGACAAATTCAGTGTTTTGATTGGTCAATTCTGGAGTATAAGTATGCAACTCGTACACGACAGATTTATGACTGTGATGCCTCAACTACACGTACAGTTTTCTAGAATATTCTAACACATAACTGGAAGATTTTT
>MJUT01056023.1:2793-42021 GCA_002080005.1 Gigantidas platifrons | reverse complement strand
GACTACAAAGGATAAACATGAAAGGGACTACAAAGGATAAACATGAAAGAGACTACAAAGGATAAACATGAAAGGGACTACAAAGGATAAACATGAAAGGGACTACAAAGGATAAACATGAAAGAGACTACAAAGGATAAACATGAAAGAGACTACAAAGGATAAACATGAAAGCAAACCTATTTCGCGCGGGATGCGAGGTCAATGCATATTCGAAATTCTAAGTAGAAAGGCTAAGAAAAGTGTGAAGGTGCCAAAGGGGTAATCAAAAACATGAATCACATAAAATAATAATGTGAAAGAACAAACAGGAAACATACATGATCACTATTATACTACAGGACAAGCCTCCATGTTGTATTGACTAGCTTTCTTGTATGGAATGTCGGCTAATTTGTATTTTTTGCTATAGTAGATTCAAACCAATGACAATTATATGCTACGTTTCCTGCTACAACACAAGGTTGATTGGTAGAGGGCATTGGTGGTAGTTTAACATGTTAAGGAAATAAAGCTGTAGGATAGATCTGAAATGATGAAAGAATCTTACATTTAAACTGGTCACCAACGTTACGACTACTCTCAACTAGCAATTGGTTTTTATGAACAATTGTATGGTATGCAGTATCACGTAAAGAGTTGCCATTGCTCGTTAAAAGCTTAAAAGCTGCTTAAGATGTTCATAACACGAGGGGGTAGACGAAAGGGGTTAGTAATTCAACTTCTCACCATCTAACTTGCACTGCATTGTCCCTTTTTCGCACCTCCCTCTTTATAATTTCTCATATCATTTAGATTGTTCTCATATCCTTATATGTACAAGACCATTATTTGATTTAAGCAACTTTTATTTCTGATAACCTTTGTTAATACAATGGTATACTCAAATATGTATTTTCCATATTGGTTTTTCACTTGACATGATTTAATTTTTAGGGCTATTTAATTCTACTAATATAGTTGAATGATCTCGAGTGTCGTGCTCTAAACCAGTATAAGACCTTCATTTTGAACATGTTTTGAAATGTACCAAAAAAAACAACAACAAAAACCGTTACACAGCATATTAAATTTAGTCTGTTTAGACAAATATCCATTCGACTTTTTTTATGAAGCATAAGATTGACTTACTTTTCAGTAAAGGGTGTATAAAAATAAGACAAGATTTCATTGATTGTTTTACAAATAAGGGAGACCCTAAATGTTGTAGAATTTCGGTTGCTGAAACGGTGGAAATTCCACCAGAGAGTGAGAAAATAATAAAGGGTCAGGTCTGTGGTATGGTAAAATATGACTCTGTTGGTATTATTGAGTAAAACGAAAACTTTGTTGAGAACACTGGCCTTTTGATTGCAAAGGCGGTGGTTCAGCACAACTCAAATGTGATACCATTGAGAGTGGCAAATTTTAGTCACCAACCAGTAACTGTTCATAAAAATACAATAGCAGCTAAATTTGAACCTGCTGATGTTAAGGCAGTAGTAAATAAACCTATTAGAAGGGTACATGGTGTAAATGTGTCACCAGGATTAGACCTACCTGAACATTTAACAGAGTTGTATAATAAAAGCTCAAAAGCACTTAGTGAATCAGATAGTAGAAAACTTAAAGAGTTTTTGTATAAATTTCAAGATGTGTTCTCCAAATGCTCATCTGATATTGGGTACACTGAATTGATCCAACATGGAATCAATACAGGCAATGCACCTCCTATTAAACAAAAACCTTATAGAATTCCTCTAGCTAAGAGAGAGGCAGCGGAAAAAGAAATTCAAGATATGGCTAATCGTGGAATAATTGAACCCTCCACTAGTACCAGGTGTTTACCAATAGTTATGGTGACTAGGAAATCCGATAATAACGTACGTTTTTGTTGTGATTTTCGTCGTATCAATGACTTGTCAGCCAATGACTGTCTAATGAAGCCTCGTATTGATGATATGTTGGACAGTTTAAGTGGGAATCACTGGCTGTCAACAATTGATTTAAGGTCAGGATATTGGCAGTGTGGGTTAAAGGAGTGTGATCGTGAAAAGAGAGCATTTTGCATCCTGGAGATTGGGTTGTGGCAATTCAGGGTTTTACCTTTTGGGCTAAAGGGGGTCCCAGTCACATTTGAACGACTTCTGGAGAGAATAATATCAGGCTTGACTTGCAAAATCTGTTTGGTGTATTTAGACGACATTATTGTGTTCTCTGAAGAACACTTAGAACATTTAGCGGAAGTGTGCGAAAAGAGTGCAAATTTAAAGCTTCATCCTGCCAAATGTGTTTTGGTTCAAAATGAGGTCACATTCCTTGGTTACAAAATTAGTAAAGAAGGTATAAAAACTGATGATGAGAAAACAAACGCTATACGCAATTGACCGACTCCAAGAAATGTAAAGGAGGTGCGTAGCTTTATTAGGTTATGTTCGTATTATAGACGGTTTGTCAAAGGTTTTTCCACAATAGCTAAACCATTACATCAGTTAACAGAGAAAAGGGGGGAATTTGAATGGACCAAGGAATGCGACAATGCATTTGAAATTCTAAAACACTTCTCAGTTGAAGCTCCTATGCTTGGCTATTCTATGGATAGAGGTGATTTTGTTCTTGATACGGACGCCAGTGATATTGGTATGGGAGCCGTATTGTCCCAAATCCAAGATGGTGTCGAAAGAGTAATTAGTTATTTCAGTAAAACATTCTCTAAATGTGAGAAAAACTATTGTGTAACAAGAAGAGAGTTGTTGGCTATTGTTTGTTCGCTTAAACATTTTCATCATTATTTGTATGGGCGTCCATTCTTGGTTCGCAGTGATCATAGATCGCTCCGTTGGTTAATACATTTTAAAAAGCCTGAAGGACAGCTAGCACGATGGCTAGAAACACTGAGTGCCCATGATTACACTATTGTACATCGACCTGGAAGGGTGCACTCAAATGCTGACGCTCTAAGTCGGAGACCCTGTTCAGAAAATGGTTCCCATTGTTCTAAAAGAGAAAATAAAGAAAGTTTGAGGGTATCAACTGTTGGTGTCGAGTTAAATAACGAGAACTCAACAATGACAAGAAAAGGAAAAGTTCGTGGTGAAAGGCAGGTTTCTGACAAAAGATCAGAGAATGTGGTTTATGCCGGGAGTCAATCACGTCAAGAAGTATACAATGCGATTTTTCTCAGAGAAAAATTTGTGTACAAAACGTGTACCGCCATAAGTATTAATAGTAACAGCGAGCGATGCTTAAACGAGATAGACACAAGAGTGCCCAATTCATTAGGCAGTGTCTATGAAGCAACGTCTCATGCACGTAAGAAGGGGTTTGCTCGAGAAACATCTCCTGATGTTTGCAAACCAGAAGAGAACTGTAAAGGTATGCTAATGGGCAGTGTCTATGAAGCAACGTTTCATGCACGTAAGAAGGGGTTTGCTCGAGAAACATCTCCTGATGTTTGCAAACCAGAAGAAGAGAAAGGTATGCTAATGGGCAGTGTCTATGAAGCAACGTTTCATGCACCTAAGAAAGGGTTTGCTCGAGAAACATCTCCTGATGTTTGCAAACCAGAAAAGAACTGTAAAGGTATGTCAATGGGCAGTGTCTATGAGGCAACGTCTCATGTAAGTAATATGGGGTTTGCTCGAGAAACATCACCCGATGTTTGCTAACCTGAAGAGAACTGCAAAGGTATAGCAAGTCATCACAGCGTTGGGGCTGTGAACACAAGAAGTATGAACAATCGAGACTCAAGCATAGAACGTGGAGCACATGTTTCTAATGATGATGATACATGCAGTGAAATAAATCATAGCAATGACGAGTTAGAGAACGAACAGAGAAATGACACCACTTTAAAATTAATATTATCGTGGAAGGAAAATAACTTGAAACCCAGTTGGGCAGAGGTATCGAAATACGGTACCGAAGTTAAGTATTATTAGAATAGAACAGACTCTCTCGAAATAAAAGAGAACATTCTTTATAGAAAGTGGGAAAGTGAAGATGGTCAAACGGTAACATGGCAAATAGTTATACCGGATAAATTGAAAGCTTCGGTTTTACAACAGTTACACGAGTGTAACTGGGGGACATTTGGGGGTAAAGAAGACCCTTAGTAAAGAAAGGCACATATATTTTTGGTATGGTGTCCGAAAATATGTAGAGTACTGGTGTAAAAAGTGTGATATATGTGCTAGTCGAAAGTCATCCCCTGTGAGGCCTGAAGCGCCTATGAGGCAATACAATGTAGGTGCCCCTCTGGAGAGGATAACCATTGATGTAATGGGTCCCCTCCCAACCTCAACAGTTGGTAATAAATATCTCCTGGTGATTGGGGATTATTTTACAAAATTTGTTCATGGAGTCCCCATGAGAAATCAAGAGGCGGACACTGTAGCTAAGAAATTTATTGAAAATTTCATTACAATATTTGGCGTCCCGATGCAAATACATACTGATCAGGGAACTAACTTTGAGTGAAAGTTATTTAAAGCATTATGTAAATATTTGGAGATAGATAAAACTAGGACAACGGTCATGAGACCACAGTCAGACGGGATGGCCGAGAGATATATGCGAATCATTGAAGACATGTTGTCTTCTTTTGTATGCATACATCAAAGAGATTGGGATAAATACATCCCTTTAATTATGATTGCTTATAGCTCATCGGTTCATGAAACAACAAGAGTCAGCCCTTGTCGCATGATGTTTGGACACGATAAATTTACCAGTCGATCTCGTATTGGGGAGACCTTTTCAAGAAAAGGTATATGAAAATGCCCCAGATTACGTTCGTGATTTAGAAAATATGGTTGACAAAGTTCACGGGTTTGCCCGTAGTCATATGAATATGTCTAGTGATGTAATGAAGAAAACTTATGACCATAAAATTCACCAAAAGTTGCATAATCCTGGTGATCCAGTGTGGTATTATCAGTATCAGCGAAAAGTTGGTCTGAACCCAAAATTGCAAAGACCGTGGCATTGTCCCTTTGTTGTTATAGAAAGATTGAATGATGTTATGTACCGCATCAAATTAAGTCCTAGAAGCCAACCAAAGGTTGGGCATCATGATAAACTAAAACCTTATGTCGGTGAAAACAGACCCACTTGGTTTACGGGGTCGACAAGTCTCAGTCAGTCGTAGTGACGGATTGACTATCATTGAAAAGTTTTATTGAGAAATGACAGAGGTTACATTAGAATTTGATATTATAATGAAAGGAGTTTGATTTACTGAAATTAAACCGTAATGTACATGTATTGTACATAGTTAGTTATTTGTTGTTATTAATGGAAATGGAATTAATATACTGGTTGTAGTTGTTACTTATTATGGCTGTTTTTGTCTATTGTAGAACAAATGGATGTGTGCCTTATGCGAGGACATGACCTTTGAAAAAAATGGTTCCTAGAATGTCACCTTCTGGAACGACACAGTGACTTTTGCTGGAAGTGCCCCATCTGCAAGAAACTGTTTCAGAGACGCAACTCTCCTCATGGAAGTTGCAAGGTTGCAATTGACGAAATGATATGTTTTCAAAATAGTACGGGACTCTGGGGACCCGAAGCAAAAGAAAAGCTTGAACAATACAAGAAAACCGATATGGTTAAGAACATGTTGACAGTTTGTTTCCATATCAAATAAGCCGGTGCTTCTCAAATAAAGTCCGGTCAGCAGCTAAAATATAATCCTACCTTGTTTACGAAGTCAGCTTTGATATAATAGAAATGAGCAGTTGGTAGGAAATTAAAACAAATTGCTTTATTTTTATGAACGTCAATTGTTGACAAAATGGCCTACGTAATATATGACGTCAGGGGAAAGTCCCTTTATGTTGTTTCTGTGATGCTGATTGATTGAGGGATGTAACGACGTCAGCCGTTGGTTCAACATGGATATAAAGGCAAGAACTCAGCCGAAACAGCTAGATAGATTTGTGATATCTTCAAGGGACGCTTGAGAATTAATACTATTTGTTATCTTGGTGTAATCAGGGGTGTACAGAATTTTCAACACCGGTGTAAAATTCTGTACACCCCTGATTACACCAAGATAACGAATTTATTTCTTATGAAGCTTTCCTTTACTTCTTGTTATACCGGGGTGTAAAACTGAATTTTGTTTTATGTGTATCCAACAACATTTTACATGTTTTAGGATCAAATGGTTTAGCTGGGGTGGGGTGCTTTTTACACCTGGGTAACTAACCAATCGGATTGCAAGATTCTTGCTTCATAAGAAATAAAGTTGATTACCGACAGAATGTCTGATAGACAGAGTGTATATACTAGAGTACGTAATATGTAATTTATCACCTGATAGGTAACGGTGACCAATGTGGTCTGGTGACATTTTCCCGTATTAAGTATTAGTTATTTAATTATTATTTTTATTGTGCCGGTGATGGTACCGGTGACGGTGGTCGGGTGACATCGTCTAATATATACGTTAGTGTTTAACCATAGGTTTATGGTGACGGTGGTATTTAGTGTTAGTTATTTAATTATTAATTTTATGGTTCCGGTGACGGTGGTCGGGTGACATCGTCTAATATATAAGATAGTTGTTTAACCATAGATTTATGGTGACGGTGGTCTTTAGTGTTAGTTATTTAATTAGTATTTTTATTGTGCCGGTGACGGTGGTCGGGTGACATCTTCTAATATATAAGATAGTTGTTTAACCATAGGTTTATGGTGACGGTGGTCTTTAGTGTTAGTTATTTAATTATTATTTTTATTGTGCCGGTGATGGTACCGGTGACGGTGGTCGGGTGACATCGTCTAATATATACGTTAGTGGTTTAACAAAATGTTTATGGTGACGGTGGTCTGGTGACGTCGTGCCATCCTAGAGCTAGTTATTTAATTATTAAGTTCAGGCTACCGGTGACGGTGGTTGGGTGACATCGTCTAATATTTAAGTTAGTTATTTAACCATATGTTTATGATGCCGGTGACGGTGACACAGATGATCTGGTGACATCGTCTAATGCTTAAGTGTTGGCACTCTAATTATAAGTTTATGGTACTGGTGACAGGTGAATAACTTGTGACGGTGACCATCCTTTGAAATAATATTATTGTGACACACTTAGTTGTTCTTCAATAGAAGTACGGTGATTTGTAATTTGATTGGTGTATACCATATTTGAATAATTATCCATCGGATAATATTAAATTACTAAACGTCCCAGTAATCTGTTGACGACCATCCATGGACCAGTTGCAACCAGCTCCTCCGTCAATATTTAACTGTTTTAATAAATTATATATTGAACTTATTTTGTATTTGCAACTTTTATTGCTCATCAAGAGGAAACATTCGATTAGTTATATCGAATAACTGGGATATTCCAGAACCCATTTCTATAAAGTAGTGAAGTTGGTGGTAGCTTCTAACGTGACACCAGCTTTACCGCCTTCAGAATCCCTTTAAAATTGTGCAAGCACCGTCGCCTCTGAATGTCCGACTCTAACAACAGGGGTGCGGGGGTTGCATTATTAAGCGATAGGTACTCAAGGGGGTCACTAGTACAGATACAACAAATATCACTTCACTAATGTTGTCATAACTTGTGTCCAATCACATTTGCAACTTTTATGCAAATAAAATATGCTTAAACTAACAAACATCTAACATAAATTAATTAGATTGTACATGTATACCTGCTACCAAATTACTTAACAATAAAAAAATAATGTCATTGTGCTTCCAAACAAATGTTATTTATTATCCGAGAGATTGTGTCATACACATAATCGCTTAAAAAGACTCGCTAGAGCAACAAGAACCCCACTAAAAACCGGGGTGAACTCATGTGCTCCGGAAGGGTAGGCAGTTGTATTGTTAATAAAATATGTTTAAAGAGTGAGGCAAACCAGGCAGCATTAGTAGTGGTTATTTATATTCTAATAGACAACAATTGGTATAACTCGAACCTCTAAATGTAAACATTAAAAATCAGAAAGATACGAACCATAAAGTGTGCTGTTTGAAGACTATTTTCCCTGGATCTATTAAAACGATTTATCGTAGCACCCACAATAACGATTTATCGTAACACTCACAATAACGATTTATCGTAACACCCGCAATAACGATTTATCGTAACACTCACAATAACGATTTATCGTAGCACCCACAATAACGATTTATCGTAACACCCTCAACAACGAATTATCGCAACACCCACAATAACGATTTTATCGTAACATACACAACGATTTATCGTAACATCTACAATAACGATTTATCGTAACATACACAAAACGAATTATCGTAGCACCCACAATAACGATTTATCGTAATACCAACAACGATTTATTGTACCACCCGCTTATCCTAGCACCCACAATAACGATTTATCGTAACATCCTCAATAACGGTTTATTGTAGCACCCGCATAGTCGATTTATCCTATCACCCGCCATAACAATTTATACCATGATATACAAAACATTACATAGAAAACTAAGGATCGAGCAACACGACCTCCAATAAAAAGCAGGGGTGAACTCTGGTGTTTCGGAAGGGTTAGCAATATAATGTGTATGGGACACGCCCTGCATACCCCTTTTAAATCCACGACTAACACCATCTCATGACATAAAAGGCTTTATTCTATATTAGTAAATTCTTTAGTATAGATTTCTACCTCAATCATTTTTTTTAAATAAAAAGACGTATTCACCGCCTCGGATTTAATATTCACCGCGGTAAATGTCACGTGTTACTATTTTTGGAACATCAGGATTTTTTTTAGGAATGTTCTATTTTAATCAACCATTGTAAAAAAGTAGTTCATTTGCGCATCCGTCAATACAAAAACAAAATGTGGTATGTAGATGCAGACGTATCGCCGGTGCCCTAAACCAAGATTTGCCACTTTGTCGGACGGAATATTAAAAAATATATTAAATGATAAAGATTCAGATAATAAATAACATGGTGATATAAACAATAGCGTAGCACTACGTCAGGACAGTGGACATGTAACTTTTTTTTTATTTCAGAATACCACTATTTCTTCAAAATATAGAATAAAACAATTACTGTCTTGATTCTGTAAATGTGTGGATTAATTGACTTTTGAAAAAAATGATATTCACTTCGCCCTTTCGGGCTCAGTGAATATCATATTTTTCGAAAGTCAATAAATCCACACATTTACCTCATCAAAAGACAGTAATTGTATAATATTTGTTTTTTTTATTTCCCCTATCCTACAACGACATAAACAGTTTGTTAGTAAAAGCTAGATTATCCTTCTGTTACAAATAGATAGTGGTATTTCTCAACTCCAGAGCTTTAAAATTTTCAAATTTAAATACCGAAGGTAGAGAAATATCGTATTCCCCGGTAGCAGAAGGAGAATCTGTTTCACCTACATTGCATGAACAAAACATGAAACATCTAAATTGTTAATTTCCGTCGTTTATGACCGTCGAATGGAAATCGGCAGTAACTATCATTCAGAATTAAAACACCGTGGTGAATAGAAGTATAAGACAATTTAACCGACTGGTTAAAGACGCTAAAAGTATGAGAAACTTTGTTACATTGTTTTGCCTATAGTATTTCAGTATAATAAAGTAAAATTTTAGTTTGTAATAAAGGATACCACTGATACAGATAGGTCTGATGCATACCTTGACCTACACCTCGAAATATTGATAGTGAGGAACTATTTAGAACGAAACTTTACGACAAAAGAGACGATTTCAATTTTCTCATTGTTAGCTTTCCATTTATATGTAGCAACATTCCAGCAGCACCTGCATATGGAGTATATATCTCTCAGTTGATATGATATCCCAGAGCGTGTGGTTTCTATCAGGATTTCCTTGATAGAGGGTTGCTGCTAATAATGACGCTACTGAACGAGGGGTTCCTATTGGTTAAGTTGAAATCATCACTTGGAGAGTTTTACGGTTTATGGTTGATCGCTATGGAATGTGTCACAAATGACCATGGAAATGGTCCACTTGTCGTAAACCTCTGAGGCACCTGAAAGCACCCCCTATTTTTAGTGGGGTTCGTGTTATTCGATCTTTAGTTTGAAGTGTATGATTTGTAGATCGTTGTTTGTCCATTTGTTCTTTTTCTGTTGGTCATTGTGTTGTCTGTCCCTCGATTTACGGACTCTAATTACCACTTTGGTATATTTAAACTCGTCTTAGCTAAATAATATAATTTACTCCATTACAGTAACCAAACAGAAAGTACATGGATTTCTGTATATATATATTTGTTTTTTTAACCTTAACTGATTGTAATTATAATGTGTATGAGGACATTAAATATATGCCTGGCTATGTAATTAAGAGTACTTATGATCAATTTTATATAGATTGGTTTTTTTTTTCTACAGAATTTAAAAGCCTGTTTATTCTATATGCAAATATAACAAGGTACTCAATGTTAGTTCATAAATCTATTCTCTACATTAAGGTGTAAACACAAATATACAAATAACATAAATACTAAAATACTTAAATTAATATTGAATTTTCTTGAAATACATTTAATTGGCCACAGTATCCTATTACACTGTTGTGACGTAAAGGACATAACCAATTTTTATTCTATATAAGCTTTGGGCACTTTACAGTACAATGTTAAATAATTTCTGTTTTATCGGTTATTCCTGTGTGAAATTCTCTTGACTTATCGTCATTTTAAAGTACTAGAATAAATATTTCTAAAGTAAAGACATACATGTACATACAACATTTTCGTTGATTAAAAAAAATTGTAGCGCTAATTACAAAATGTGAAAATCTCACCTGTGCATCTATTGTTTGGTTGTTTGATTGATGATGTTTAACGCCACTTTCAACAATATTTCAGTTATATCGTGGCGGTCAGTTTTATTTGTGGAGGAAACCGGAGGACCCAGAGAACACCACCGACCTATCGCATTTATCACATGATGTATACCTCGCCCTGATCGAGATTCGAATTCACAACATCAGTGGTGATAGGCACTGATTGCATAGGTAGTTGTAAATCCAACTACCATACGATCACGGCCACGGCGCCCCCATCGAATCTAAAATAGTTAAAACTGAAATCTTTAGATCGGGTTTTGGACATGTTTATTAGAATTATATATTGATACTGGAACCCCTCCCCCCTATTTTTTTCTACAACTAGGCACTTTAAGATGTATTCATTTTATTTACTTTATAATTGTCGACTAATTACAAAAATATATATTAGTTATTATTACCTGCTAAGAGAAATGGGACAAAAAGTCGATAAATTTAAAGAGCATACACCAGGAGTAAATTATGAACAGTAAATTTAAACATTGATGGTCAACAAATACACCAAAGCCAATAAAACTAACAATCGTTTCTGACGGTCACCTCATGTCATTGAACATAAAAAGGTCACGACATGTGGCATTAGAAATCTAGGCCATGGCTTGGTACTATTACATACATGTGACGTGTTAAACAGATTAATGGGATATCAACCCCCCCCCCTTAATAATTTGATCTCCAGCGGCAATCCAGATATAAGCAACAGATAAAGAGCATATAGAATTTTGTCGCTAGATTGTTAAGCTGTATAAATACTTTCCCGGGTCAAATTAATACACTGGAAAAAAGGCCGCGGAACCATCAGATGATCCTCGAATTTGTATGTCATGAAATCAAACATAGCATCCCATCTACTCAGTCTTTGTTATGATGAGTTTTGGGCTCTAAAACACTGTTACACATTTTGATTAGTTCATACAATAATATGTATGCCATATGTAATCAAGATATTCAATAGTTTTAAAGAAGTATAAATCTGTAACAGTTATCATTGTCAAATAAGGGTAATAACAAAATTACCGAACACCGAGCAATCTTCTAAAGGGAATGTCAAAACTCATAAATCAATAAACAGACAAAATCAGTCAACAACCGGAAAACTGGGAAAACCGCAATGGCCCTGACTTGGTACAGGCATTTCTAAAGAAATGGTGGATTGAATCAGATTTTACGGCGCCAAACCTCTCGCTTTCATTACGGTTCAAAGGTTCCGGTTGTCACTATAACAGCATTTATAACAATACTGGAACAAAATAGGTAAAATAATGGAGAACATTCTCCCAAATTTACCCAACAGGTGTCGCTTGAGTACTAACGGTGGTTAGCTGGGCGTTTTATTTTCGTACAGACGTTTGTAACCTATGTAAAGTGATCACGTCATCACGTTAAAATAAGACAAGGACAACGTTGCAATCATATCTGGGTCACGGGCACCTATTACTAACTGTGAATGCGAATATGAAATAAAATTACATTCTTATATTTATTTTCTTATGTCCTCCATGAGCAAAAAACCAATATTTTCAATAATCTTGTACTTAGGAAATACGCATAGTACACGTACAATAACTGTAGAATGAGGTAATACTAGTACAATTACATACACATGTATACATGTAGATAGATGTACGTTGTAAACAAAGTTTGATATTGGTTCACATTCTTTGTATTTCCCTTTATAAATGATTTTCGTGTAGGTTTCCTAGTTTTGTTATATCGCGATTTTATATATTCGTGATAAATAAACGTTCATCAGTGGTTAGAATCTCAATCAATTAAAAAAATGTATTCTTGGCGAATTTTATGTACACGGTGTCGGATTCCAATAACGGTGGCTTGTCTTTAAGATATAGAACTTTATCATAAAAAAATATGTACATCTATATCATTTTTTAGCTATAAATACTTAAGAAAAATAATAATCGTGTTGGGACCTCATCTTCATCTCATTGAAAAGTAACTTGGTCTCGTCGTGATATAGCTGAAAAATTGCCGTATGCAACACTTACCCACTGACTCCCAACATAATGTTAAAAACATATTCTATCTGAAACATAAATATCTACATTTATTAATCTACTATTTAAGCGGATTTTTTAAGGTGTTAATTTTGCGATTCTTAATTGTTTGCGAAAAAAAAAAATAATAATAAATTAAACATGTTACGATTTCAGCTTTCTCTTAAGTCATTCAAATAAAGGCATCAAACATTCTGAAGATATGGAAAAGAAAATAAAACGTGAATACCTGGGTCGTATTATAGATAATGTTGATATTTTTTTTTTCATGAACAGTCATATTATGTGGATTTTATTTTTCATCAACAGCCACTTGATTATTATTAATTGGTAATAATACTACATGTAATGTGATTTCTATGTGATAGAATTTGTCAGTGCCTTTCGGCAGGTCGGTGAGTTTTTTTTTCAGGGAACTCCGGTTCCATCCTCCAGCAAAAAAACTGACGTCATGAAACAAGAAATGTACGGGTTCATTTCAACGGTAATACAAGCTATTTACCAACCTCTACACTAAATACAAGATATATTTGGACGGTGTTTATTAAATTACACGATAGCGCTACATACGGTGACAGAAGAAAAATTCATATGAATGGTTAAAGCACCAGGCATTAAAATGCAACTTTATCTCTTTGAAGATTTACTTTGTAAGGAATCAATCTTATCGGGACAAATCCGCGGATCAGAAGCAATAATTAAACTGTTGAACTTTCTTGCATAAGGTTCTTGAAAACTGGACACTTATTATATACGAAGTTGCATGGACGCGACCGAGACACATATTCATGTCATTAAGAGGACGACCATTTAACTTTTAGATGTTTTTTTTCTGAAAAAAAATATGTGGTGAAATTTTAAAGAATCAAATTAAATTGACTTGAAAGATATCCGGCCCTGCAGTTCTGAAGGAGAAATTTATCATAAAAATTTGAAGACAAATTACTGATTTTTTTATGTCCAAAAATAAAAAATCTGATTTTTGTTTCCTGTGAAAATCTGACTGTAGGATAAAAGATAGTTTTCTGTGTAGTGTTTTGTATAGCAATGATTGTCCTTTTTCTTTTGGTCACTGTATTGCATTTGCCTGCCCTTGCGCTTCAGTGGGGATCTTCAAACATTTGATGCAAAGCGAGTATGAAAAAAACATGTGTATCATTTCCAACCCGGTTCAATTAAGTCTGAAAAACGCGTGTGCAATTTTACATTAGACCCAAATGAAGTAAACAAAAACAAAAACAAAAAACACGTGCGCAATTTTACGTTGACATTGCCATTGTTACCGGTTACTGTGAAATAAACTAGAAAAAGGGTATAGAGATATCATATTACAATCTTTTATGATCACTACCGTCCTTTCTATATGCCGTGCACACCGTCATATTACGTAACGTACCATGTAGGTTACAAGTGGTAAAGGTAAAAGGTAAAATATATTTAGGTTTAAAAATTTCAACATCATACACAAGTGTTTAAAAATTTCTCGTTAATTTAAAAATAAAACATAAAACTGCCATCATTAACAGAAACTTCAATCCACTCATGGCAGCTGCTGAAAACTTTCATACCAAGGATAGCCCACAGGCGCTTGTGTAGAGTCAAAAATATGCTCGCTATGTACCTAAAATACCACAAGGCCGGACTCACTCCTACTACCCCTGTCACCTCAACTGCTATTTCCCCTGTCAAAATGTCGATAGAACACAAATCGCCTACTGATTTGCGTAGTGAAATGATTTTTCTTCAAGGAAAATCCGTTTTTTATATCTTCCTACCTTCTACACCCCCATACTGACAGATAATCCTCCGATTTGGTTGATACATGACATATCGTAGGCTGCAAAAGCGAAAGTAGGTCGCGTGACGTCTTTCCGCCTTTCGTTCGTACTCTGGTTTTATCATATATAAATACTAAACACTAGAAATTCCAAATTCAAATTACAAGGCGCCAAAATATGAACTTCTCATGTATGTTTCGTAAGACAATAATAAAACCCGAGAACGACCGAAAGGCGGAAAGACATACCTTCGCTTTTGCATCCTACGATATGTCACTACGCAAATCAGTAGGCGATTTGTGTCCTATCGACATTTTGACAGGGGAAATAGCGGTTGAAGTGACAGGCGTAGTAGGAGTGAGTCCGGCCTTGTGGTATTTTAGGTACATAGCGAGCATATTTTTGACTCTACACAAGCGCCTGTGGATAGCCCATGAAAGCCAAGTGTTTATCTGAAAACAAACGTTTTCGTAACCACCGTTGGTACAGTGAGGCCACCTGATGGGAAAAGGGGTGAATATTCTCCATTGTCAACACAGTACTAAATTCAGTTAGGAGGGTATCTAATAAATCTCGTGAACCATCTCCATCAATAACTATGAGTCATTTGAAGTATCTTAATAACTACAGTAAATGTCAAAAACATTTTTACGTCACACATTCACAAAAAATATTTTTGACATTGTAAACCATGCATACAAAATCCTTATCTTTATACATTTTCACTATATGAAAATGCATCTTTTACCATTGTATCTGCAGAGACAGAATATATTTCGACAAGATCTTGATATCGGAATATAAACTTTTTAAGAGATCGAATAAGGTGATTTTGTTATAGCCCTGGTCCAGTAGCCTGTTTTTCAGATAAAGATGACGTTTCAAGAAATCAGAATAATGCTACTGGCTCTTGCATAGCGAATCAATTGCGAGATGTAAACACCATTTACAGGAGAAGCTAGTATATTGCTGCACATATTAGGAAAATTTATGATTTTAAAATTTAAGTCATCTCGTTTATCATAAAGATTAGTACTGAGTTGACCACTGTCGTCAAATTCGATGTATAAGTCCAAAAATGATGCGGACGAAGCTGTATCTATGGTCTCTTTAATTTCCAGCTCTGGAGGATATATCAATGGAAGAAATTCTGCAAATCTAGAATTATTGATAGATAAAACGTCCTCAATATACCTGTATGTGAAATTAAAGGCTCTAGCTTCATGAATCTTCTTATCTTTTATACGTTTTTGACATATGGCAAAATCAGGCCGTTTTCCTCATTTGCATACGTCGCCATTTTTTTTAAATGGCGTCGATTCGCTGGTTAATTTCAATGGCAATTTTTCAAAAAATTGCTATTTTAGAAATAATAGAGTTCCTGGACAATTTGCGATGTGCGAACATTTACCATGACACCGTTTTCAGTTCAATTCCTAAATTTCAATTTACTTTGATATAAAACAGTGGTTCCTGAGTGATATCAGAAAAATGAATATTATTCCTTCAATGTCTATGCAAAAAGTAAAAAAATCACAAGAGAAAACGTTGAAAGAGACACAATAAACAACTGTTACTGTTGATGCGATGCAAAATTATAAAACTTCCGGTCTTAAATATCCGGAAAAAACATGCAAAAATTGCCATAAATAAAGAACAAAGGTTCCCAGCAGCTTTAAATTTCAATGAGTTTGATGTCCTGACAACGAATATATGTCAAGGGTCCCTTGAGGTATGTAAAACTTACCGGAAAAATATATATTCCATACAGAATTCTGTCTGCATCTTGACACCGGTTGAAATAAAAATAACTAATCACGTGATCAAAAAGGAATTTGAGGTGCCGTAAAGGGGATACAAGCACATTTTTGTAATGAATAAAAATTAAGTCACGTGACAATAGGCTCATGAATATTCATGAACTCATGAATTAAAAAGTAGCCGCGATTTTGCCATATGAAGAAACTCCGACTCATATGAGTATAAAAATAAATCGGCTAGAAGAGGGGCACAATTCGTACCCAATGGTATTCCGACGACCTGCTGAAACAGTGTCCCTCCAAAGGAGACAAATATGTTATCGATGAGGAACTCCAGCATACTGATCACTTGTTCCTCGGAGTAGTATGTTTTACCTTTTTGAATTTTGCTTGAAAAATATGTGGAATTGTAGCCTAACACAGCAAATTTTGAGCCATCGTTTCTATGACTGAAATCTTTGTGGATTGTTTCTTTTAAGCGGGTTTTTAATTTGTCATGCGGTAGGGTGGTATATAGAGTTGAAAAATCAAAAGTTTTGATGGAGGATACTTGAGAGAAAGATCTTGATTTAAGGTTATCCAAAAGATCTTTCGAGTTTTTCAAAATCCACATGTGATTTATGCCACTACGCGTGTAAACAGTTTCACAAAATCAAACTTATTCTTATTTCACTAAGATTTCCTATCTGGTCCATTTACTATGTCTTCATAAAAATGACTAATTGGAGCACACCAATCCCCCTTTAGAATGTTATGCAAATACTAAAACATTTAATTTATTATCAACATATATGGAATGCAAATAATAATATTTTAATTGCAACTGTTTTTTATGATTTGAAAAGTGTGACTATTAAAGGTAGAACAGCACTATATGTGTTGTTCCTTTACTTCTCTTTGTGCTCTAAATATAAGATGGATTGTCTCTCATGTTCATCCTTTCTTACTCATTAACCCCAAACTATCTTCTAGATCATTCTACTGCCAAGTATGGTCAGTGCTTTCAAGATTATGCCAGAGTTTGCCCATGCCAATTGAAAAAAGGTTAAAACTATTTACAGGTGTCATAAATTAGTATAATATAGAGGAGACAGCAGCCTTGAATGTTTCAACCGAGCCACTCAAAAATATGGGTTGTGACAGCCGGTTCCATGTCAGATATCGTACAAGAGGAAAACTATTCTTGTCTGTGGTGATTCTTGCAAGAAGGGATACTGATGAAGGACGAGCAATGTATAAAAGTTCAAATAGTTCAGTTATGTAATTGTTCTACTCGTCATAAATTTTGCAGAATAGTCTATAATGGGCAATAGTGTGACGTAGTATAGTTTAGTATACGTACAACAAAACCTATTTCAAAACGATAGACCCAAGAACACGACTAGTGGCCAGCAGGTACTAGTTAATTATTAGTATTAGTGTCTGTTTTTAATTAAATGGTCTATCAGAGAATTTGATGCACAATGTAGTTATAATGTCTTGTCCTATTTATCAGACTTTAATTACCTCTGTGAATTTCAGAAATTTATCTCTTGAGAAACGGTCATAGTTACATGTACACCATTATTATTAAGCAATTCACCCTAACAAATTCTAATACATTTTGTAATTTCCCATTGAAACTTCGTGACGGGAATATGCCAACTCATTATATTTTTACAAGACGATAGTCCACTTGATGTCAATAGGATTAAATTAC
Source organism: Gigantidas platifrons (assembly GCA_002080005.1). Lineage (NCBI taxonomy): Eukaryota > Metazoa > Mollusca > Bivalvia > Mytilida > Modiolidae > Gigantidas > Gigantidas platifrons. The sequence goes on along the minus strand of MJUT01056023.1, from coordinate 23,951 downwards.
TGTTTTAAATCCGTTATCGGCAGTGGTCATAAACAATTTGGTTCTTTCCAGCGTATGCTGGTATTTGGTAAAATTTTGGTAAAACAACAATTATCAATCTTACCTTAAGTTTATTTGTCTAAGCAGCTAGCAAAAATATATTTGATACCTGTGTCAATTAGTGATCCAGTTTTAAAAGAACAGAAGTATAGGCTTTTATGAAAGCTGATATTGTATAGTTCGTTGGTTCTAAGCTCTCATTCGTGTTATTTGTATTATACTTCATTCTTATTTCTTCCTTTAAAGTCATGAAATCGTGAATCTGAACCAGTACAGAAGTTCTTAAAACAAAATAATAGACAATAATTTCTGCTTAATAAATGACGTGTAATAATAATTAAATTAATTTAACAATTAAGTCTGATGAAACTACATTCAATGTTTTGTTTACACTTGAAATTGTTATACGCTTTATTGTAAATTTTTGTGAAGAAATGCTGATGAAAAGCTAGGTAGGGGCCGCCGTGGTCGTGATCGTATGGTAGTTGGATTTACAACTACATGTACAATCAGTGTCCATCACCAATAAAGTTATGAGTTCGAACCCCGTTCATGGCGAGGTTTATTCGATACAATATAATGTGATAAAGTTTGTCAGTGACTTGAAACAAGTCGGCTGTTTCCTCCACCAATAAAGGTAACCACCATGATATAACTGAAATATTGTTGAAAGTGACGTTAGACATCATAAACCAAACCTAAAGCGAGGTATAAATATAAAAAGAAATATTATCAACACATCTTAGCAACCACTAATAAATATATCTAATATCTAGAACATTTAAATACTATTTAAATGAATAAATTATAACAGTTCCTTAAAAACCAATCCGATTATCCGTAATACTAACAATAGCCAGGAGACAGTGTCATTACTACTGTGCGTGACAAGAAAAATCCATCTAAATAATATTAAGATACCATAAGTGTATGTACAATAATATTGTCTAACGTCCTTATTGAAGTATTTAATTGTCTGTGAATAGAATTTAAGCAAAAGTAATTGACATAATAAATATATATGTTTTAGCAACATACTTGATTATAGGATGGGACATTTAAAAAACATATTTTCGCTCAAATTAAAAATTGAACTTTGAATCTTTTCGCCTATTTATAATTTTCATCTTCAAATAAAAAAGTGTTATTTCAAAATGAACTATTAAAATCTTACTTTAAATGCTCTAATTGCATCTTGTTATTTCATTGTTTGTTTGTTTGATGGTGTTTAACGCCACTTTCAACAATATTTCAGTTCTATCGTGGAGGTCAGTTGTATTCGTGGAGGAAACCGGAGTATCTGGAGAAAACCACCGTCATGTCACAAGTCACTGACAAACTTTAATATCACATAATGTTGTACACCTCGCCTTGATCGTGATTCGAACTCACAACATCAGTGGTGATAGGCACTAATTGCATATGTAGTTGTAAATCCAACTGTCATACGATCACGACCTCGACAGCCCCTCTTAGTTATTTCACAATTATGTCCTGTATTTTTCAGAACATTTAACATATTTGATATTTAATATAATTAGGATAAATAAATATTAAAATTCTCCGTATGTTTCCTCTTGAATTCTTAGCCAAAAATGAGATTTGAATTCTTATATTGATTTTGCTTCAATAAATAATTTGTTTTTTTGGTTTCTTTTTTCTTTTTACCTCACATGACCCAAATGGTCAACCTACAGATCATGTGATGTCATCACTTTACAACCGTTGTCTTTCCCGTGTGTAAACTTTTCACCATATTTTGATCTTATTCTCTGAAATCGCTTTGCCAATTAAATTCAAACTGAGTAGGAATATTAATTGCATAGTTCTCTTCAAAATTCATGCTATTTGCAACAACTGAAAAATAAGATCTAATGATGCCAAAAATCATGAATTATTTCTAAAATACAAAGTTTATAATATTGGGCCGGACTTGAGCCAATTAGACCAATTACTCCCAATTGGGCCCCCTGCTGGAGTTATCTACTCTTGGCTGTTTAAGTACACACAACAACATACTGCAGGTTTTACAGAAAACAGCATAGGGCCTGGTACCTTATAAGGCCGGCCCTACATGTATGTTTATAGCATACGAAAAGTTTGAAGATACCAAAGGGGTAATCGGAAGCCGTAAATCGGAGAAGACAGACAATACAATGGCCAAGATACCAAAGGGGTAATCAGAAGACGTAAATCGGAGAAGACAGACAATACAATGGGCAAAAGATACCAAAGGGGTAATCAGAAGACGTAAATCGGAGAAGACAGACAATACAATGGGCAAAAGATACCAAAGGGGTAATCGGAAGCCGTAAATCGGAGAAGACAGACAATACAATGGCCAAAAGATAACAAAGGGGTAATCGGAAGCCGTAAATCGGAGAAGACAGACAATACAATGGCAAAAAGAAAAAGGACAAACAATGATCTACTGAAAACTACACAGAAATCTAAAGATAGAACAATAGCACGTACCCCACAAAATACCGGGGTAAACTCGGATTCTCCGGAATGGTAAGCTATTCCTGCTACACTAGTAGCACTTCTCGAGTAATTCTTGATTCTCCGGAATGGTAAGCTATTCCTGCTACACTAGTAGCACCTCTCGAGTAATTCTTGATACAAAGTCGGTGATAAGTAATGAATGAGCAGAGGACAGGATTGTGATTACGAAAAACGAAACATATAGGTGGTTATTTGTGACACAGATATTCCATAACAGTTAACCAAGTCATGGTGATCACCGTACTACTTAACCAATAGGAACCCTGGTTCAGTAGCTTCATTGTAAGGGCGTTCATATAGCGTAGGAATGTTTTTTCACTCGATTTCATTGTCATTTGCTTATAAAACCACAATTCAAATGGTATAATGGTCAAAGGGTATATAGGTCAAGTAAAGGTGTGCTGTAACTACTTTTTGACATTTTCCTTTAAAAATTGTTTTCTCTCTTTTATGTACTTTACTGCCTAGTTGTGAAATTCCTACTTTTCCCTTGGACTCGTGCCACAATTACCATTACCATACGCCACAGTCCATGCCAGAGGCAGTTAATACTAATAAAAATCATTTAAATAACGAACATTGTTAACCAATACACGAAAAGCAATCACTTTAAACAAAGAGAACCACATTTATGTATACTTCTATAGGTTAATACGTTGGGCAATGTACTAGAATCAATATTTATCAAAGTTTTAATTGTTCGTCGTTTAGACTGTTATCCGTTTTATTTACATATTCCCTATGATTAAATCCTCTAAAATTTTTATAAAATAGTAGTTAAGTTTAAATGATCAGATACAGTTCAGGTAAGGAAAAACATTTTGTTTCAAATATATATTGTCATCAAATTAAACCTTACATAATTTTGTTTCGATTTAAATAATTGCATACAATAATAATGCAATAAAGACACTGTAAACTGTCTTTATGTAAAACATATAGTACCAGTGTCAAGCAATTCCGCTGTAATTAAAATGCAATAGACATGTGTCCGTTCGGATAGATGAATCCCGTCAGACTTACTTCTAATTTTTTTAAGAATTTTTTTTTTACTTAAAACCATTATATATTTCTGGAATCATAAGAACAAGATTGTGACATGGAACAATTGATTCCTAAATATTTGAATTCCAACATTGGTAAAAATCATGACTCTCAGACTTAATAATATATTTTTGAAAAATACACAGCAACCGTACATTTCTGAAATCAGAAGAAAAACTGAAGTAAAACGAAACAATATATAAATTCAAACTTAGATTTATTTCCTAGAATACATATGAACTATTATTTGGTGCAACTACATTATTTGAATTCCAACTTTGGTAAATTTCTTAGAATATTTCAGGAACAACACACAACAGCCGTCAGAAGAACTAAAAATAAAGAATTAATTGCTGTGAAAGGTAACTACATAAATTCCAAAATATTTGAGTTCCAAATTTTTTTTATTTCTTGGAAGACACTCAGGCATATATGTAATTATTTTATAAAATTTATATATTTTTTTTACAAATTTATTTATTATTTATTGCTTATCATATGGTTTGTACATGTAAATAGGACATAACTTGTATAGGTCTAGCCTGTTGATCAATCACTTTTATACTAAAACAAATGAAAAATAATTTTGCTCATATAAAAATTATCTTCTTTACATTTTGAGAATGCTTTCCCAGATAACAAATATATTTCCTTATTTATCCCATCCCTGTTGTTTTTGACTAATTGCTCATGCTCTTTTTCAACGTGGAACATTCTAGAAGTTTCTCGTTTTCATCATTCTGTTGTATGAAGACTGAGTCGGCTTAATCATACTTGATTTTATTAAAGTTAATAACATTGTAAAAATCATAGTTTAAGCCAACCACTTTTTATTTAAGTGTTTGTGCCAAGTCAGGAAACTGAACAGTCATGTAGTATTAAGGGTAATGCTTCTGTCTCCGTTTCTGTGATTTTTTTTTAAGTTTTAGCTGTTCCGATGGCGTGCTATCTGTATTTTATTATAGGCATTGCTTCTGTTTCTGTGATTTTTCTTTTAGTTTTAGCTGTTCCGATGGCGTGCTATCTGTATTTTATTATAGGCATTGCTTCTGTTTCTGTGATTTTTTTTTAGTTCTAGCTGTTCCGATGGCGTGCTATCTGTATTTTATTATAGGCATTGCTTCTGTTTCTGTGATTTTTCTTTTAGTTTTAGCTGTTCCGATGGCGTGCTATCTGTATTTTATTATAGGCATTGCTTCTGTTTCTGTGATTTTTCTTTTAGTTTTAGCTGTTCCGATGGCGTGCTATCTGTATTTTATTATAGGCATTGCTTCTGTTTCTGTGATTTTTTTTTTTAGTTTTAGCTGTTCCGATGGCGTGCTATCTGTATTTTATTATAGACTATGTACGAGGGGCATTTGAAAAGTCCTGATTACCAAACTCGTGTTGTAAAAATGATTTGAAATTTTTTTTTTTTTATATCCTTCGATTGAAAAATATCTCAGGAAAATGTATAGCAATTGCACGAACTTTTCATGCACTATTAGTGCAGCTATCATCCTGGGGGTTTGTATAATGAAACAAATATGACAGAAAAAGAGGATGATTTTACTGTAGAGCAAAGGCCATATACTAAAATACGGGTGTTGTTAGGATATTCGGCAACTGACATTAAAAATGATTTTGATAAAGTGTATCACATCAAACTGTTTTATGATGGTTTCATCTACATATACATGTATTTAAATCGGACCGGGAAACAAGTAAAGATGACCATCGAACAGGAAGACCATTGTCTGCTATGAATGAGAAAGATGTTGATACGGCGCGAGGTTTAATAAGTCAAGTTGTGAGATTTACAGTTAAGGAAATAGCTATGTTATCGGGCATAAATTCGTCAGCGGTTTATACAATATTAAAGCAACAACTAAGACTCCGAAATGTGTACGCCATATGGATACCACACTTACTAACTGGTGAGCAAAAACAGAACAGACTCGATTACGCTGAACAACTCTTTGGAAAAATACGAACATTTTGATCAAAGGGGGCTAAATGAAATCGTCACTGGAGTCAGGAGATGAGATGTGGATCTACTTTTTTGAACAAGATTCGACGAGGGACAATAAATCATGAATCAGGAAAGACAGTCTGAGACCACAAGTTGTGCGTCGCAATCGGACTGTTAAGAGGATTATGTATGCGTTATTTTTTATGCAAAAAGACATATAGCTTAAATTCCTGTACCAGAACGTGATAGTGTCACTGGACCATTTTATGCCACCAAAGTTCTGCCAGAGGTCGTGAAACATTATAACAATGCCCGTCCAAGCACTGGTACCCTGGGTATCCGCTTGTTGCATGATAATGCAACTGCTCACAAGTCTGCCGTCATGAAAGAATACATTGGCATACATGGAATCAAGACTTTACCACATCCTCCATACAGTCCAGATCTTGCTCCTTGTGACTTTTGGTTGAACCCAGTAATTGAATAACTCCTTAGGGGTAGACGATTTGAAGCACCTGGAAGTACTGCATTTCAGTATATAAACACCATCCCACTAAATAACTATAAAGCCGTGTTTTCTACAGTCAATGGACATAAGTATTCGTCACCTGTTTTCTACAGTCAATGGACATAAGTATTCGTCACCCTCGATTTTACGGTCTATATTTCATATAAGACCACATTTATCCAAAAAATTATTGTGAAGTCATTTCTAATCGGATTTTGATCATTTTTGCACCAGAAGAAGCAGAAATATTTAAAGATTATTTGTTTATTTTAGCATGATTTTCCGTTTGATTGCCTTTATTTTCTTATGATTTAAAGACAATTTTTGTTTTCTGACGTCAAAATTGCTATATATTTTAACCAAAATAAAATCGGAAAAATCAACATTTGTGTTTGAATTACCAGAAAACAAAAACCATGCAGACAAAAATTACTATCAGATAAACAAATAAAATTCAAAGAATTCTGCGTGTCTTCAAATAAATTTCATAAAAATCTGCCCAGAGATAGCTTTAAAATATTTTTTTTTTTAAATGTGGTTTTATATGAAATATATAGTAAAACAAATCGAAGGTGACGCATACTTATGTCCATGGACTGTAAATGGATTGTAAGGCTGAAAAAGTACGTAGATGACAATGGATAATGCTTTAAAGGGACTTTCATACTACATTTTTAGATCACATTATTTAGTCGGTTTAAATGAACCGATCCTCATAATTTTTCCAAATACCCCTGGTATGCATCTGAATGCGTCAAAAACTGTTACAGTGACAAACTAAACTGAATTTATATACCTTTTATTTTGTTGAAGATGTTAAGAGTAGAGAATCGAGGATTACTGCTGTGTGGTTTGACACTGGTAAAAATAATAAAATGATAATTTACATTGTTTATTTTCAGAGGACATGATAAAACAAATTGTACTAGTAGCCATTACACTTTTCGCAGTAGTCAAGGGACAAGGTATTTAGTTTCACACTTCAACTCTTATACATATTTATTTATATAAATTAAATGATAAATTTACACGACACCCACACTGAAAATACTGAATACGAAGCAAGACCAATGTCCACGAAAAACGTTTAAGTAGGTACTTTTACAAGTGATATTGAAGTGCCAATGAATTAATTAAAGCATGTACGTAAACTAGTGTAGTGTTATGGGGTTTAACGCCACTTTTAACAATATTTCAGTTATATCGCGGCGGTCAGTTTTATTGGTGGAGGAAACCGGAGTACCAGGAGAAAACCACAGACCTGCCGCAAGTTACCGATACATTTTTTATCACCTAATGTTGTATGGAGTACATCTCGCCGTAAGCGGGATTCCAACTTGTACTTAGCATAAGATTATTTTGATTGCTGTATTTCATATCTTTAGACTGCCACCATCACGAATTAACCACGTGATATAGATATAGGGTACATCTACCCAGTAAGCAACGTCAGTTTTATAAGAAAAAATGTGAAAATATTTTTTTTTATTTATTACAAGTAGTAGTTTTTAATAATTAGGGATCGTATGGAAAAAAATCACTGCCTATCACCACTAAAGTTGTGAGTTCGAATCTTGCTTATGACGAAGTATACTCGATACTACATACTGTGATCAAGTTTGTCAGTGACTTGTGGTAGGTCGGTGGTTTTCTCCGGGTTTGCTCCACTAATAAAACTGACGGCCACGATATAGCGGAAATATTGTTGAAAGTGACGTAAAACACCATAACCATGAACATTAATTTAGGATGAAAGGAATGTTTTATTTTTTATTTTTATACACATTTGCGAGAAAATAATAATTTGTAATGTTAAAAAAAATCACGTTATTTTTGACAAATACAGTAAGTAATAAATATACCATGGATTATAATGTCGTTGCAAAACAAACGTAATTCGTCATTTCAAATATTAGAGTGTCTAATTTCGAATGTCTAAATTGTGTTTGTTACAACTACTCAGATCAATCAATCAAGAAATAATGCAAACAATGTACTATGAAATCTCCACAATAAGTTAACCATTGAGATTGAACCTTACCCACTTACTCAACAGATAAATAATCCACAATAAGATAACCATTGAGATTGAACCTTACCCACTTACTTAACAGATAAATAATCCACAATAAGATAACCATTGAGTGAGTGATTGTTGTTTAACGCCAACTCAGCAATTTTTCAGCTATATCATGGCGAGAACAAGCTAATTTTCAATGAGATGATGATGATGTCCGCTTTGTACTAGACCACCACGCTTAGCTGGATTTTTATAGTGCTAGCTGACTGAAACAACACATTATCCTAATGCTAGCTGACTGAAACAACACATTATCCTGATTCTGAACCAACCAGTCTTTGCTCTTTCTCCTCAATGCTGTGTGCTCAGAGGAGAAGCAATAAAACACCAATTTTATAGTCTTTGGTATGACCCGGTTGCGGTTCGAACCCACGATCTATCGCACTCGATGCGAACACGCTAACCATTACTCCACCGATGCGGTTCCAACAGTAAGATAAGCCTTGGTAATTATAGACATGTAAATGTATTTCTCGTGCGGTTGATTTTTGTTTTATTGTAACCAGGAGAAACATTTGACGAGCTGGCCCTTTAATAAGACGAATTATGGTTTGTCCGGTCAAAAAAAACCCCCAACTTCAGTAAAATACATAGAAGTTTTAATAGCATATAACAATTATTAAGAAAAACATTATTTTTATTTTTAAAAATCCGTTAACAAGAGGTGGTATTTTCCTGTAATTCGTCGATATCGTGTGCAAAATAGGATCCCCATTAGCACTATTACATGTATTGCACATAGAGAAATTAACAGTGTAATTTGTCTTGGGAGAAATTCTCTAGGAAAACTATTACTCTTATTAATGATATTTATTAACCAATAGGTTATATCATGAATACTACATGCTGGTTTGTATTTATACAGCAAGAACATTATTTTGCTCTAAAATGCATTGCCGATCTATTATGGCTTTCAAGGCCATAATGGACCGGGTAAAAGCCATAATGGACCGAGCCATAATGGACCGGTCCATTATGGCCTTCTTAAAAATTTCAAAAAAATTCTAAATTTTCAAAAAAAAATTCAAAATCATAAAATTTTCAAAAAGTTTCAAATATTTCAGTTTTCATAAAATTTCTAAATTTTAATATTGAAAAATGATAAAACAATTATAGCCTACCATTTCGGTCAATACTATGGCCTTCTTCAAAAAGAATGAAGATTACCTAAAATTGAAATTGACTGGTTAATAAAAGTATTAAGAAATGGGTGTTTTCATAATGGACCGATTATATGTCCTCGTTTAAGTCATAATGGCCATCGGAAGGTTGTATTGGCGCTCGGCGTTGCCTCGGGCCAATACAACCTTCCTTGGGCCATTATGACTAACCTTGAACTTATAACCTGTTCATTATGAAAACACACATTTATTAATACTATATAGTAATACACGGGCTTTTATTTATGTCCATACATCACAAACAGAGCCCCTTGAACAGAAAAACAGCAGCTTTAATAAACAACAGTTTGCTAGGAATGATCGTTGGGGACCCGTTGCTGGGCAAAACTGTCAAATACGATCAATTATCTCCCTTGTTCTGTGGCACGATTTTATATAGAAATTTATACAACTTATGAACTATACTCACCCATTTCCACATTGTAGGTACATAATATATTGTGTTTAAACTTTTTATGAATATAGCTAAAATGTTGATCACATGACATTACACAACAAGGTCATCGTGGTTGAGATCGTACATTTACAACTACCCATGCAATCAGTGCCTATCACCACTAAAGTTGTGAGTTCGAATTCCACTCATGGCGAAGTGTACTCGATACAACATTAAGGGATAAAGTTTGTCAGTGACTGATTTGCGGCAGGTCAGTGGTTTCCTCCGCCAATAGAACTGACCGCCACGGCATAACTGATATATTGTTGAAAGTGGCGTTAAACACCATAACCCTACCCTACCCCGTTACACAACAGTCAACTAACCAATCAGGTATGCATAAAATTATATTATATTTTTATTTTATGTCGATAGTATTGTATACATGTAATTTATGACCAATAAAACTGACAGCCACGATATAACTAAACTATTGTTAAAATTGGCGTTAAACACCATAACCTTAACTTTAAAGGTCAAGGGTGACCTAGACAATTGTACACCCCTACTGCAATTAAGCCTATTTGGTAATGGGTGGGCTAAAAGATTATTTTTAGATAAAGCTGCTGTGCATGTAAACAATAACATGTGAATGAATGCATGGATTTTAAGACTTGTAGTGTAACAATCTAACAATGAGTGTATGACATAAATACATTCAGTATCCAATCATACAGATCTATAATAACATTAAAATTGAAAGTCAACAAAAACGTAATGTTTTCCCCAATTTTGACCCTTTCATTATATGTATGCTTGACATTTGATAGAGGTAACTGCAGGACCATCAAATATATATTTTTATTAATTAGTTGAGTTCATTAAGTTTTCGAATTAGGGTTATACAAGTGATAATATTTATGGAATTAATTAAGTTGTTTTCACCTGATTAACTCATGCAAATAAAGAAACATTTGTATTCTTTACATTCACAACAGGATACCCGGTCAGTTTCGAAATTTTACAAGATGGTAGATTAATAGCCCTCAACCACACTACAGGAATATACAGTACAATATGTTCTCAGAACTGGGATGATGTTGACGCCGGTGTTGTATGTAGAAATCTAGGATTGTCCCAATCAGGACAAGCGAAGACATTACCACGTGATTGGGTATTCAATCGTGGAATATTCAGCATTTATTGTAATGGTGCCGAAAGTCATATTTCCGATTGTCCAATGGACACGTATGATACAACATATGGAATGTGTGATTCAATGTCAGATGCAGCAATTGAATGTCATGGTATGTAGATATAGGGTATGCATTATATTCCAGTCCTATCTGACATGTTATAAAATGTCATGGTATGTAGATATTGGTATTAATTCTATTCCAGTCCTATCTGACATGTTATAAAATGTCATGGTATGTAGATATAGGGTACGAATTCTATTCCAGTCCTATCTGACATGTTATAAAATGTAATGGTATGTAGATATTGGGTATGAATTCTATTCCAGTCCTATCTGACATGTTATAAAATGTAATGGTATGTAGATATTGGTATTAATTCTATTCCAGTCCTATCTGACATGTTATAAAATGTCATGGTATGTAGATATTGGTATTAATTCTATTTCAGTCCTATCTGGCATGTTTTAAAATGTCATGGTATGTAGATATTGGGTATGCATTCTATTCTAGTCCTATCTGACATGTTATAAAATGTCATGGTATGTATATATTGGGTATTAATTCTATTCCAGTCCTATCTGGCATGTTATAAAATGTCATGGTATGTAGATATTGGGTATTCTATTCCAGTCCTATCTCACATGTTATAAAATGCTTTGTTCCCAAACAAAAAGTTCTGTTTTCACAAGTGGTATTATTCAATACATCTCACTGCAAATACTCAGATTTTAAGCACACACCATTTAGGATAGAATAGAGACCGAAATCTAAATTCAAAATTGATAAATTTAGATTTTTTTTAAAATCTAGTGCATCGTGCAGTTTTAAAGATTACCATTTTTTTTTGTTCTTGGTTTTGTGATATATAGGTCTAACACCGGGAGGGATAGTAAAATCTGAGACATTCGAGGGTAAGATTTAAATCGTATCTGACGAGGCTTTCCAATAGAACTGACCACCACGACATAACTTAAATATTGTTGAAAGTGGCATTAAACACCATATCCCTAGCCTACCCTACGCCATTACACAACATTCAGCTGACCAATCGTGTATATGAAAAATATGTTATTTTTAATATTTTATTTCGATACTTGTTATAAATGTAGTTTATGACCAATAAAACTGACCACCACAATATAACTTAAATATTATTGAAAATGGCGTTAGACACTATAAAGCATTAACCGTGTAATTTATGTATTCTTTACATTCACAGCAGGATACTCGGTCAGTTTCGAAATTTTACAAGATGGTAGATTAATATCCCTCAACCACACTACAGGAATATACAGTACAATATGTTCTCAGAACTGGGATGATGTTGACGCCGGTGTTGTATGTAGAAATCTAGGATTGTCTCAATCGGGACAAGCGAAGACATTACCACGTGATTGGGTATTCAATCGTGGAGTATTCAGCATTTATTGTAATGGTGCCGAAAGTCATATTTCCGATTGTCCAATGGACACGTATGATACAACATATGGAATGTGTGATTCAATGTCAGATGCAGCAATTGAATGTCATGGTATGTAGATATTGGTATGAATTCTATTCCAGTCCTATCTGACATGTTATAAAATGTCATGGTATGTAGATATTGGGTATGAATTCTATTCCAGTTCTATCTGACATGTTATAAAATGTCATGGTATGTAGATATTGGTATTAATTCTATTCCAGTTCTATCTGAAATGTTATAAAATGTCATGGTATGTAGATATAGGGTATGAATTCTATTCCAGTTCTATCTGACATGTTATAAAATGTCATGGTATGTAGATATAGGGTATGAATTCTATTCCAGTCCTATCTGACATGTTATAAAATGTCATGGTATGTAGATATAGGGTATGAATTCTATTCCAGTTCTATCTGACATGTTATAAAATGTCATGGTATGTAGATATTGGTATTAATTCTATTCCAGTCCTATCTGACATGTTATAAAATGTCATGGTATGTAGATATTGGTATTAATTCTATTCCAGTCCTATCTGACATGTTATAAAATGTCATGGTATGTAGATATTGGGTATTAATTCTATTCCAGTCCTATCTGGCATGTTATAAAATGTCATGGTATGTAGATATTGGGTATGAATTATATTCCAGTCCTATCTGGCATGTTATGAAATGTCATGGTATGTAGATATTGGGTATGAATTTTATTCCAGTTCTATCTGGCATGTTATAAAATGTCATGGTATGTAGATATTGGGTATGAATTCTATTCCAGTCCTATCTGACACGTTATAAAATGTCATGGTATGTAGATATAGGGTATTAATTCTATTCTAGTCCTATCTGACATGTTATAAAATGTCATGGTATGTAGATATTGGGTATTCATTCTATTCCAGTCCTATCTGACATGTTATAAAATGTCATGATATGTAGATATTTAAGAAATAAATCATGGAAGCCAGAATGTGTTGGGAGTTTTAACATGGATTGGCGGATATTAGTATTTTATCCCGAGCCAGAAGCGAGGAATAAAATTTATTAATATCCGCCAATCCATGTTAAAACTCAAAACACATTCTGGCTTCCATGATTTATTTCGATTCTGATATGTCTAAGAGTACAAATACGGTAGTATACTTTGATTGGAAGACGGTAATTTATACATACGCTTGCGGAAAATGTCGCACACAATTTATGTAACTCGAATAATACTGCGCCCTCTATTGGCATTATTCGGGTCACAATTTATCCTGCCAATGGAAACGTCAGTCACATTCATCGGCGCATGTGCTAATGAGATAATACGAAGAAATAATTCTGTTTTTTTTTAACAAAGGAAAGGGAAAGAGTGAGGTCATGTTAGAATGGGTATTAATTCTATTCCAGTCCTATCTGACATGTTATAAAATGTCATGGTATGTAGATATTGGGTATTCATTCTATTCTAGTCCTATCTGACATGTTATAAAATGTCATGGTATGTAGATATAGGGTATTAATTCTATTCCAGTCCTATCTGACATGTTATAATATATATATTTTTTATTTAGAAGCTACCCCTTTACAACGGGGGCGCCAACCACCAGGATAGAAGCAGTGACGCGTCTCAATAGTTAATAAATACAAATTATATACAATAAAATGATAATTATACATAAAAGAAAGTTCATATCTTAAAATGCATTAGACAACAACACACTACATAAGACATTAAAGAACAATGTTAGAATAAAACATGATTAAGATAAGTAATTTAATATTTCAGATCTAAGCTTAAAACATTCATTCAGAAACATTTTTCCATGAACATCATAAAATATTCCAAATTCATTGCTAAAAGCATAACCAATATCACCAATTAAAAACTGAAGTTTGGCACTAGACGACAGCTCCATAAATTTAAGACCATATTTCTGATTTTCAACGAAACTATCAAAAACTTTAAAGAACTCGTGACGGATAGACGAAAAGGTAGTGCAATGTAGCAGAAAATGTTCTAGATCTTCATACGTGTCCGTTTTACATAAGGGGCAAGTCATTTCCCCAGCGAGATTCATTCTACTCAAATATTTTTGTAGAGGTATAGTTTTTGTTCTCGCAAGTAATTTTAATCTAGATGCTTTAAAATCGTTTAGGTTATCTAGATAAACTTGTTTACCTTGCTTTATATAGAAGTACTGGTAGAGATCTAAGCTACTCTTATTAGTTACGTCCAAAAGGAGTCTATCTCTAGTAATAGAGCCATACTTACGGCTGAAATTTTGGTTGGTGGGGTCAGAACCCATACATATAGATTTTATTTCGCTTACATAGTTCCAAAACGTATCATTTAGCATAATCATTTTATTATAAACCTGTTTACAAAGGCTACTATCAGGAAGTTCGGATAGTCTTTTAAAGTACGACACTTTCGATCGGTCAATGAACGCGGTAATAGGTTCCCACCCTAATTATAGGAGTAGAGCTGACCTAGGGATATTCATTTTGGTACGTAATACTATTTTCGCTGCACGATATTGCCAGCTTTCAAGAGCATTTTTTGAAGAGGATGATAATGGCATCCATACAGCACACGCATGCGTCAGTGATGGTCTAATGACATTTTTCCAGAGTGCCTCCCCAAAATTTACACGGTTAAAATCCCCATGCTCTCCCAATATTCGTATTAGGTAGTTCATCTGATTTTCTGACTTACTTTTCAGGTAGGTATTAATATGATAGTTTGACTTCATTGATCTGTTGATAAAATGGCCTAGATACTTGTATTCGTTTACTTCGTCAATATTCTCATTACCCAACACCCAGTTACTGTTTTTGTTCAAGTTTTTACCTATAACCATGACTTTAGATTTCTTTGAGTTAAATCTTAGGTTCCACTTACATGCAAAATTGTGATATTTGTAATAATTTTTGTAATTCGTCCTGAGAGTTTGCCATAAGAACTACATCATCTGCGAAAAGCAGACAATTTATAAGCTGGGAAGTGATATCTATGCCAATATTACTTTGGCGAAGCATATTAACTAAATCGTTCATTAGTACCGAAAAAAGAGAAGGATATAAAACACAACCTTGTTTAAGTCCGTATTATAAAATGTCATGGTATGTAGATATTGGGTATTAATTCTATTCCAGTCCTATCTGACATGTTATAAAATGCTCTGTTCTCAAACAAGAAGTTCTGTTTTCACAAGTGTTATAAATAGCCACGATATAACTGAAATATTGTTGAAAGTGGCGTTAAACACAATAAACCACCTCGCTGCAAATACTCAGATTTTATGCAGACACCATTTAGGATAGAACTGAGACCCAAATCTAAATTCACAATTAATGAATTTAGATTTTTTTTAATCTAGTACATCGTACAGTTTTAAATATCACATTTTTTGTTATTTGATTTTGGTCGTTCTTGGTTTTGTGATATCAGATATATAGGGAGATATCGTCAAATCTGAGACACCAGAGGGTAAGATTTAAAGGGTTTCTTGGTTTTGTGATATCAGATATATAGGGAGATATCGTAAAATCTGAGACACCAGAGGGTAAGATTTAAAGGGTTTCTTGGTTTTGTGATATCAGATATATAGGGAGATATCGTCAAATCTGAGACACCAGAGGGTAAGATTTAAAGGGTTTCTTGGTTTTGTGATATCAGATATATAGGGAGATATTGTAAAATCTGAGACACCAGAGGGTAAGATCTAAAGGGTTTCTTGGTTTTGTGATATCAGATATATAGGGAGATATCGTAAAATCTGAGACACCAGAGGGTAAGATTTAAAGCATATCTGACGAGGCTTGCCAAGGGTGTGTCAGATTTATGCGCATGTTTTCATACTCTTTTTCTCCCCCTTTGTTGCCTTGTCAATATTTGTTCACTTTTTGTAAATAAAAAATTACCTCCCTTTGAGCCAATAAAAATTAGCCCTATTTCCGGAAATGCAAAATGTGGGTTTAATAATGTTTTCAAACCTTTTATCAGTATTGTTGTAACTTTTAAAAATACGGTCTATATAATATAGTATGTATCTGATAAGTTGACAATTTACTTCCACAATGGAAAACAATTTTGCGGGAAAACACTTGTGTAGCTTGATTTACCCATGAGCCCAGGAAAAATCTTTCTCACTTATATTAACTACTTTATACAACGGGTGAGGAATATTATTCTCCTAATTGTCAGAATAAGCGCTATTGAGGAAACACACATCTAAATTGTGCATTTAAATTCAAAAATATATTGCATTCATTTCTATGATTGGAAATATTTATGAGAACAAACTGCATAGACTGTTTTTAACTCTTCCCAGGCTGAGTGTATCCCGTGATGGAGAATACACTCGAATTGTAGATTTTTATGAATCTACAAGTTGGAGTGTATTCTCTTGCATAATACATTTCCATCTGCAAAAGTGTTTTTCATTTATATTTTTACACTGTAAATGCTTAGAAAGCCAAAAAAGACAATTGACAAAAAGGCATACGTACTTTCTATTTACGTTTATATTTAGATATGTCAAGGTCTTTCAAGTGTCCCAAATGTTCGCCAATGGTCTGTCTGATTTGTAATTACATATGGTACATTGTAGGTTCGTTATTTTTTTAATTTAAATGTTGACGTGCTCGTCAGTTCTGAAAATCAATTATGCCAGAGTTGAAATACTGGTATCGTACCTTGTATATATTGATCAATTACTTATTTAAGCAAGATGTTGGAAATTTTCAGAAATAAGTTTACTACCAAGAGTGATATATATGAATTTGTTGGTAGGAACATACAATGACACATCCGGCATCAGGGGACAATAATCCTTTAATGAATGATTGAAATAAACGTTTCCAACATTAAAAGAAAGATTTTATTATTTTTTCATAGAGAGCTTACGCAAAATGGTAGAATAATCGTTTTTTTTTTTCAATTTTAGTCCTGCGCAGAATAGATCTCACTGCAAGAAGACTTGATAGTTTTGTGTACCCAGCAATTAATGCTTTTCATAAATCTATGTGCATGTACTTTCCATGATGACAACTGATTAGCTCCAAATATGACACGGGAGAATTATTTCGATTCTAATAGGGCATTTACAGCAACTTTGTAAATCAATGCGGCCTCTAGACTACGCAAGTATTTGGCTGTTCCGATCCCCCCCCCCCGAATGACAATTTCGAATTCTACGATGAATTACAGAAACAGTAATGATTAAATTAAACGAAAATAATGCTAAAAGTTTAACAAACTATGGTTTCCATGAATTATTTCGATTCTAGTAGGAAAAATCTAACTTATATTTTGAAGTGGAAGTCAGTAATGGCAATTTGCATGTAATAACAAAATCTACTTACCTTCATGCTTACAGTAGTTTTCCTACATTGATAACTAGACGGTGATGCAATTGAGCCACTGATATTTTCCAATTTGATGGCATTTTGTATTCAGCTACTTAAACAAGTAAAATGCTCACAAAATCGTAAAATAAATCAGTAACTAGCTTGTGTCAATCTCACCAGCGTTCCTTATAAAATACGTCTCCGGAAGACGACAAATTTCAAAAGTCAAAGTCGATAGATGGTTGTCCTAAGTATTATTTCCGGAACAAATTATATGTCAAGAAACAATTCGAGAATTTTTTTATTTGTATACAACACGATCCTGTATGTTGCTTGTAAACGGAGCAGACGATGACTTTAATTGCTGGTTTACGCGATCAGATAGTGAAAAACACTGGAAAACATCGATAGAACTTCGCACATGTGTTGAAAATAATTGTGCTATTTAGAGAATAGCTTTACGCCATATTAAAATATCCTGTCAACCCATGTTAAAACTCGCAATAATTTATGGCTTCCATGAATTATTTCTTAAGGATATAATATATTGTATAATGAAGTTGATCTTGAATATAAAACTGAAAAGATGACACTTAGATAACGCATATATCAATATAAAAAGGTTAAACTTGAATTTGTTATGAAGAACATCTTAATTTAAATCGCTTTGTGTACTAGTTCTTAATTTAGAGGTACATATGCATTTCTGATAGGAGACTTTCGAGTTCGGCGATTTACCAAAAAAGGTTCTGTAATTTCACATTATTTTATGAAATCATAATTCTTGCTAATATTTGCTATAATTGAAGAGATTACCTTCCGGATAACCGCCACGATATAGCTGAAATATGGTTGAAAGTGACGTTAAGCACCATAAACCAAACGCTTCCGAATAAAAATCAAAATGAGAAATACAATCAGATTTCATACTAATTTTTGTCATCAATACACATGGTCATCATGAGATACCACTTGCTACAAAATATAACACTGTTGCAATAATAAATACTAGCAGAAGTAATTCACTATTAACTGGATTTCAATTTCAAAAACAATTGTGGTTTGAATGAATACAATTATTACCAATATGTCCGAAAATTGAGTGCAAGTTTCAAAATCATGATTGATCACTCAGACACGTATCTGATATTAAAGTTTGTTACAAGAAATCTAGAGAAGAGTCACGTATTTTTCCATGTTCTGGAAAACCGCCTTTGAATTGCAAATTTAGTGATAACTGTTCAGTAAAATTGAGGTTTAAATGAATACAGTGATTATAAATATGTTCGAAAATTGTGTGTAGTTTCATGATTGATCACTCAGACAGGTATCTGTCTGTTCCTTATTTCATGTGTTGTATGTTATTTTTACAACAGTCCTAATGACTGTTCGAGAACTATCAGATATGGAAAATGTAGCGCAAATGTAAAGTCACGTGAGTAGTATTTAACATATGCCAATAATAAAACTAATAAAATATGTTCCAATGTTTGCACAGATCGAGGTACATTAACTGTTCAACCCGACGGCAGAGTTATTCATATCAAAAACGGAACCATGGAAACTATTTGCTCATACGAATGGGATGATGTCGATGCTGGTGTCTTGTGTAGATATCTTGGTTTGGGTATGTCCGGAAGAGCTACACATCTACCACGAAACTGGTCATTTGTTCGTGCTAATGCATATGGTGTGTACTGTCATGGTAACGAAACTGACGCACATGATTGCTACGTTAGTGAAAATGACACCACAAATGGAATGTGTGCAACTATATATGATGATGCTGGAGTTGAATGTGAAGGTAGGGTTCTTTTGCTATTTCAGAAAACTTTCTTGTCGAGTTCTTCTGACATTTCCTTTGATTTTAAAAGTTGAGTAATGGACTTGAGAAATGAATGGAATAAATTATTGTTTCTATAATTAGCGAAATACCTGTATGATATGTTTGTTAAAGAAAATCTGGAGAAGAATCACGTATTTGTTCATGTTCTGGAAAACCGACCATTAATTGCAAATTGAATCAATATTGTCAAGTTAAATTGTAAATTTGAGGTTTAAATGAATACTGTAGGTACAAATATGTGCCAAATTGTGTTTAGTTTCACAATCTTGATTGATCCCTCAGACACGTATCTGACTGTTTGTTATTTCATGTGTTGTATGTTATTTTTTACAACAGTCTTTTTGACTCGATTGTGTACGCGAATTATCCGATTTGGAAATATGTAGTACAAACGTAATGTCACGTGAGTAGTATTTAACATATGCCAATAATAAAGCTAATAAAATATTTTCAAATTTTTGCACAGATCGAGGTACATTAACTGTTCAACCCGACGGCAGAGTTATTCACATCGAAAACGGAACCATGCAAACTATTTGCTCATACGAATGGGATGATGTCGATGCTGGTGTCTTGTGTAGACATCTTGGTTTGGGTATGTCAGGAAGGGCGACATATCTACCACGAGACTGGTCATTTGTTCGTGCTGATGCATATGGTGTGTACTGTCATGGTAACGAAACTGACGCATATGATTGCCACGTTAATAAAAATGACACAACATATGGCATGTGTGGAACTATGGATGATGCTGGAGTTGAATGTGAAGGTAAGGTTCTTTTGCTATTTCAGAAAACTTTATTGTCGAGTTTTTCGGACATTTCCTTTGATTTTAAAAGTTGAGTAATGGACTTGAGAAATGAATGGAACAAAGTATTGCTTCTGTAACTAGCGGAATACCTGTATGACATATTTGTTTGTTACAAGAAATCTAAAGAGGAATCACGTATTTATTCATGTTCTGGAAAACTGCCCTTTAATTGCAAATTAAATCAATATTGTCAAGTTAATTTACAAAATTGAGGTTTAAATTAATACAGTAGGTACAAATATGCGATAAATTGTGTTTAGTTTCACAATCATGATTGATGATCTGACTGTTAGTTAGTTCATGTGTTGTATGTTATTTTAACAACCGTCTTGTTGACTCGACTGTGTACGCGAATAATCAGATATTGAAAAATGTAGTACAAACGTAATGTCATGTGAGTAGTATTTAACATATGCCAATAATAAAGCTAATAAAATATTTTCAAATTTTTGCACAGATCGAGGTACATTAACTGTTCAACCCGACGGCAGAGTTATTCACATCAAAAACGGAACCATGGAAACTATTTGCTCATACGAATGGGATGATGTCGATGCTGGTGTCTTGTGTAGATATCTTGGTTTGGGTATGTCAGGAAGAGCTACACATCTACCACGAGACTGGTCATTTGTTCGTGCTAATGCATATGGTGTGTACTGTCATGGTAACGAAACTGACGCACATGATTGCTACGTTAGTGAAAATGACACCACAAATGGAATGTGTGCAACTATATATGATGATGCTGGAGTTGAATGTGAAGGTAAGGTTCTTTTGTTATTTCAGAAAACTTTCTTGTCGAGTTCTTCTGACATTT
>MJUT01056016.1:86977-101146 GCA_002080005.1 Gigantidas platifrons | reverse complement strand
CTCACTCTCCACATCAATTTTGATCGACAAAATCGTTTTCTTTTCTCTCGGTTGACAGGTGAAATCGTAGTTTTCTTACAAACTGGATGTTTTTTGTATCCTTCAAAGTTCAAACGCCTCCGAACTGTTCTAGAAGAAATGTTGGTCACAAACTGGTGGTTAAATTGGTCTGTTATTTCTCCTAAACTTTGTCTTCTGTCCAAACGAAGCATACGGTACATAATCCTGTCTCCCCGAACTCCCGTTTTTCTACGCCTTCCACTTCGCGGTAAATTTTCTTCCGATCCTCGCACCCGTCGCCTCCTGAGAAATTTACTGATTGTTCTTCTGTTTTTCCCCGTCATTTCAGCAATTTTGTAGCTAGAATATCCTTGTTGTGACAAAGTTACGATGATTTGTTTCTCCTCTGGTGTCATTTGTTTACCGTGTGGTGCCATTTTTTGACAGACGATATTTTGACCGAATTACAAGGTATTTCCTTAAATGACGTCACTGGCGTAATTTTGGAACATTTTGGCATTGTGTAAAATGTGAACGTTACTAATCAAATGTAAATAACACTGATTTAATAAGGAGTACAAAATTGGAAAGAAATTTTCGCAAATGACGTCGGCCATTTTGGGAACTCATTTATGGCCAATGAGTGTACAGTCAAACATGTATTAATATGACATATCATGTACAGTCAAACATGTATTAATATGACATGTCATGTAGTCAAACACGTATTAATATGATATGTCATGTACAGTCAAACATGTATTAATATGACATATCATGTACAGTCAAACATGTATTAATATGACATGTCATGTACAGTCAAACATGTATTAATATGACATGTCATGTACAGTCAAACATGTATTAATATGACATATCATGTACAGTCAAACATGTATTAATATGACATATCATGTACAGTCAAACATGTATTAATATGACATGTCATGTACAGTCAAACATGTATTAATATGACATGTCATGTACAGTCAAACATGTATTAATATGACATATCATGTACAGTCAAACATGTATTAATATGACATGTCATATACAGTCAAACATGTATTAATATGACATATCATGTACAGTCAAACATGTATTAAGGGGTCACATTTGGGACAAAGGAAAAGTGGTTTGTTAAAGACAGAAGACCTCTTAATGGGGGTTCAATCCTTATGAAATTTTCTTTGACAGGACAAGAAAAGGGTGACCCATTTGTCAACTCCTATAGAAGACTCTATTTTGTTAAAAAGCAGTGAATTATATAGCATTTGTATATAAAAATTTTATATGCGAATTAAATAAAAGAATTGATGAGATAAAAAATCATAGTATAAATAATAGTTTTTTGTATGCTATGAAAAAGAAAATAAATAGTTCTTAGATATTATTATTTCTATTCTTAAAATGTATTTAAATTTGTATCAGCTGATTAATTCCCTGGATAATCAGTGGAGTGTAACAGGGTACATCAAGAGAAGCTTGAACTCTTGATCACATGTGTAACAAGCAAGAATTCAGAATAAATAAAATTATTATGCTGTTAAAAAAAAGAAAAAAGGGTGACCTTTTAATACAGGTGACTGCTTAATAGAGGTGACCTTTTATTAGAGGTGACTGCATGGGCCGGTTTGACTGTACATGTTTTCTATTTTGATATTGTTTATTATTTAGTAATGAAATCTCTCGTGTTTTAAACTAAGATAGAAATAAAAATGTGTTCATAGAACAATACAAGATACTGTTTCTGAGTCTCAAGTTGTTTCTTAAAGTGTAAGATAACATTTTCATTTACACTCGTCACCATTTTTATGCCTGTGTCGCTAGGCCTTGGGGCATTATGTTTTACCTGTGTCTGTAATCTCTTCTCACA
Source organism: Gigantidas platifrons (assembly GCA_002080005.1). NCBI lineage: Eukaryota > Metazoa > Mollusca > Bivalvia > Mytilida > Modiolidae > Gigantidas > Gigantidas platifrons. The sequence continues at coordinate 99,270 of MJUT01056016.1, read as the reverse complement.
TTTGATTTCCATTCAATAACTTAATACACTCCAAGTTTGATTTTGGACTTAAAAATTTGTTCTGTTCATGGTTTATGCCCCTTGATTTGCAAATAAAGGCCAAGTTCTTTTTATACCACTCTGACTCACAGCATAGTTGTATGGCATATGTTGGTTTCACCATGTCTGTCAGTCCATCTGTTTGTTCACACATCTAACTTTCTGTTGACAAATTCTGCAGTCTTAACTTCTATTCTTATGCCGGAATGTGTTTTGAACTTTCAATAGTAATTTTGTAACACTAGAGGAAGTGTCATGAAGCTAATGGTTTGATACACCCTTGTTTATAAAAGTTAATATTGCTCTATGAACATAGGAATTCTTCATTTTTATGCTGTCCAGTGTATGACTTCTACATGTATATATATTCTTAGATCTTTTTTGAAATGATTGATATTTTGAAGTTATATAAATTTTTATCTCACCTAGCCAAAGGCCATGTGAGCTTTTGCCATCATGTTTTGTCTGCCGTCATCGTCGTCTATCGTAAATGTTTCACATTTTAATCTTCTCCTCAGAAACCACTGAGCCAATTTAGACCAAACTTTGGTGGAATGGTCCTTGGATGGCCCCCTTCCAAAATTATGTCTGGTGATTCCGATTTCCAACCAAGATGGCCACCAAGCTAAAAATAGAAAAAAAGGGGGGATGAAAATTTAATTGTCCATTGCTGCTTTAGTATAAGTCAAAATGAACTCAAATTTTAACTGCGGCTACATGGCAAGGAGCAGTTTAACATATATTCCGGGTTTTTCTGTGAAATTTTTCTTTCAGCCGATTTATACCGATTATGCAAATTAGGCATATTTTGATAAAAGATCACATTTAAATCTTCTCCTCTGAAACCGCTGAACCAAATTAAACCAAGCCTGGCAGGGATGGTCCCTGGGTGGGTCCCTTTCAAAGTTGTGTCCGACAGCCCTGCCCTCCATTCAAGATGGCTGCTGTTGCTAAAAATAGAAATTTCTTCAATTGTCCATTGCTGCTTTAGTATAAGTCAAAATGAGCTCAAATTTTAACTGCACTACATGGCAAGAAGTAGTTTAACATATATTAGACCATGTGAGCTATTGCCATCACTTTTCGTCTGTCGTCCGTCTGTCAACATTTTACATTTTAATCTTCTCCTCAGAAACCACTGGGCCAATTGCAACTAAACTTTGGTGGAATGGTCCTTGGGTGGCCCCCTTCCAAAATTGTGTCCGGTGATCCCGACTTCCAACCAAGATCTTGAAGATGGCCACCAAGCTTAAAATAGAAAAAAGGGGGGATGAAATTAAAAAAAAATCTTCTCTGAAACTACTGAGCCAATCTCAACCAAACTTTGCTGAAATGATCCTTGGGTGGTCCCCTTCCAAAATTGTGTCCGGCATTACAGACTTCCGACCAAGATGGCCACCACAGCCGAACTTAATTTAACATAGGACCCTATGGGAAATTGCCATAAAAATCTTCTTGTCTGAAACCATTTGCTCAAAAAGAACTAAATTTTGATGAAATAGTCATTGGATGGTTCTCTTCCAAAAATGTGTCCGGCGGTTTGGTCCTTCATCCAAGATGGCCCCCACAGCCAAACTTAGCTTAACATAGAACCCTATGGGAAATTCACATAAAAATCTTCTCTTCAGAAACCACTGGGCCAATTGCAATTAAACTTTGGTGGAATGGTTCTTGGATGGCCCCCTTCCAAAATTGTGTCCGGTGATCCCGACTTCCAACCAAAATTGCCGCCAAGCTTAAAATAGAAAAAAGGGGGGATGAAATTTAAAAAAAAATCTTCTCCTCTGAAACTACTGAGCCAATCTCAACTAAACTTTGCTGAAATGTTCCTTGGGTGGTCCCCTTCCAAAATTGTGTCCGGCATTACAGACCTCCGACCAAGATGGCCGCCACAGCCGAACTTAAATTAACATAGGACCCTATATATATATATATGGGAAATTCACATAAAAACCATTTTGTCTGGAACCAGTAGCTCAGTTAGAACCAAGCTTTGATGGAATAGTCATTGGATGGTCCTTTTCCAAAATTGTGTCCGGCAGTCACGCTTTCCCACCAAGATGGCCGCCACAGTGCAGTTGCATTGTTATTGAAAGCAGCTTTGTCCCAGGTGAGCGATTACAGGCTCCTGGGAGCCTCTGGTTTTTATTATTATATCTATATTACATCTGTGAACAATTTACCTCTGGGTGCCAGGAAACCTCAAAGGTTTACAAATATTTACAATACTGGTAGTAAGAATACAATACCATCAGCAAATAAATCATATTTTATCTCTCATATTCAATTTATAAACATACATTTTGACACAGTAAACAATGAAAGGAATTATTAATAGAACTAAATTCATAATGTATCCAATAATAAATGTAATTTCCTAATACAGTGGAACCTGTGCAATCCGACACCTGAGTTTTCCGACATCCTGTGACATCTGACAAAGAATTATGGTCCCAAAGTAGTTCTGTTAACATAAATAAAACTTGAGATTTCCGACATCCTGTACAATCCGACACATTTCCCTGGTCCTTGGTGTGTCGGATTAGACAGGTTCCACTGTATTATATAAGTTTCGAACTTCTGGGTTTTTAATCATCATTTGTATGTTACTTCTGAGTTCATTTTTGAGATTTGTGATAACCATTGCTTCCCTGTTACAAATGCTTTAATTATATTTTATATAATTTCTTGTTTTCCAAATTACCCATTTTAATATACAAATTACCAAATTCACTAACAGTAGATCTTCAGTTATTTCTCCCTCATACACCCCAATGATTAAGTTTCCTCAACAAGTAATATATTCTTTTCAAAAATGATATTAAAAATGTGTTTTATTGCATCTAAGACATGTTTAATTTTATGACACCTGTAAAACAAATGCATAGGGGACTCTATTTCATTTTGAAAAATGACATTGACCATTTGATTTTCCCATTTTTTGTAATCTATATTCTGAATAGACAATGTTATGCAAACATTTCCATTGGAACTGGATAATGCTTTGTTTACATTTAATCATGTTCAGTACATATCGAATTGATATCCAGTTAAATTTCTTTTCATAAAATGTATCCCATTTTAATTGACATTTTGGCATGATTGGTTTATTTATTTATTTCTGGATATTCTTCAGTTTCAACTCTTTTGGAACAATGATTTTATTATTATGATTTCTAATATTCAAATTACTATCTATTTTTAGTTATATCATTTTTAGCTGACGTGGCTATAGGCCATGTGAGCATTTGCCATCACTTGGCATCCGTCGTACATCACAAACTTTTACATTTAAATCTTCTTCTCTGAAACCACTGAACCAAATTAAACCAAACCTGGCAGGGATGGGCTTTATGCGGCCCACTTTCAAAATCATGTCTGACAGCCCCACCCTCCATTCAAAATGGCTGCTGTTAATAAAAATAGACATTCTTCAATTGTCAATTGATTATTTATTTATTATAAATCAAAAGCACAAATTTTAGCAGCAGCTACATGGTGATGAGTAGTTTTTCATATATTCTGGGTTTTTCTGTGAAATTTTTGTTCACCTGTTTTATGCAGATTATGCAAATTAGCCATATTTTTTATAAAAAATCACATTTAAATATTCTCCTCTGAAACCGCTGAACCATATTAAATCTAATTTAGCTGTGATGGTGCTTGGGTGGTCCCCTTTTAAAATTGTGTCCGATAGCCCTGTCCTCCTTTAAAGATGGTAGCTGTTACTAAAAATAGAAATTTCTTTTATTCTCTATTATTGCTTTATTATAAATCAAAATGAGCTCAAATGTTAACAGCAGCTACATGACAATGAGAAGTTTAACATTTTCTTTCAACCGATTAATACCGATTTTGCCTAATTTGAGAAAAAAAATCACATTAAAATCTTCTGCTCAGAAACTTGAGCTGAATTTATATTTGATCCAAGATGGCTGCCATTACTATTAGCAGAAATTTCAAATGGCAGAAAAAAAAAGATTACAGGCAGTATCTAGTTTTATTCAAAATTATGTCACAAAATAAGTCTATCCTATGATACCACTTTACCCATTTAAAACATCTGATCCTTTCCTGAAGAAAAAAAACTGATAGAATACAGTGATTTGTCTTTACAGAGAGACATTATTAAATTTTTTGAAGAAAAATTTATTTCATCAAAAATAGTAAGTAAAAAATAAATTATCAATTGCATGTTAGAAAGTGATGGGTTACTTCCCCTTGATAATTTGAAGTTGTCCCCCTTTAATTCACTGATTGTAGATGAATGTGTAAAACAACTGTCAAACAATATTATAAGAGAAAACAGTTCTGTTTTTATGGCTCTATGTTGATAGATGCAGGGATATGATGGGTCATCCCAGTCTGTCCATCTGTATACATAAATAAAAGATACCTATTTTGTGTAATTAACCTTTTCCTACAGGTTTCCATCTAACACTAGAAAACTGTTTAAGATGTGTATACGTGCACTAAAGATGTGCATGTGGTAGAGGAGAAATTCACATTATTTTTCACATAATTTCATCCCAAGATTGTTTTCTTCGTGAAACTTCATAGAAAGGTGTGATGTCTTATGGTTGTGTTTGTTTGGAATGAATGAATGAAGCTTGTTGTCATTGACTAACAGCATAGTTACAAATATATACATCAATATACAATGTAAATATTACAGCATGTGTGAACCATTGTGCTATAATTATAATACAGTGGAACCTGTGCAATCCAACACCTGAGTTTTCCGACATCCTGTGACATCCGACATAAATTTATGGTCCCAAAGTAGTTCTGTTAACTAAGAAAACCCTGAGTATTCCGACATCCTGTACAATCCGACACATTTCCCTGGTCCCTTGGTGTGTCGGATTAGACAGGTTCCACTGTATTACATAAACTACATGAACTAAGTAATTGTTGAAATTGGTATATAGTACTGAAAAATGTTGGACTTTTTAATTGTGTTTTGTCTTTGACTTGTGGAAAAAAGAACAATATAAGTAATTGAAGTAACGTCTGTCATCTGTATCTATGTTTACTTGTTTGATTTCTGTCTTCTAAAAAATCACTAACCTACAAAGAAACTTATGGGAGGAATACACCTTGGATAGGTAAATTTTTGCTTTTGGTGCAAATAAAATATTACCACATAAATTTTTAATTGGCAGGAAGTAAACATAACCTTTTTTGCACTATATTGCATTGCTACGTTGTAGAAATGTTCTGTTGATGGTCTTGAACTTAGATTATGATTTTAGTGCTGTTCAAAAGACAATATGTCCCTACAGATATTAAAGAAGAGACAAATTGGCACATGCTTGAATTCAAGGACAAACTTATTGATGTGTACACATTCATTTTGTTATTTTCATGCTTACATGAGCCTATCATTACCAGATTAAAGACATTCATGCGTAAGTACAATTTCACCCCCCCCCCTCCCCAAAGTTACTTGAATACAATTGATTTACTGTACTAGTTAGTGTGTATTTAATTTGTATATAAAACTAAGTGGCCCTCCCTTAAAACAAAGTTAATATGATGACTAACTCAAGTGTATTTGCTCTACAATCAAATGAAATATTTTAACATTCTTCCACCATCAGGTGTTAAGGTATAGTCCAACCATCCATATTTTTCCATTAGATATATTGTTATAAGGAAAATCAATAAGAAGGCCATTAATACATGTATACTACTTTTTTTTAGAGACAGAAAGAAGAGACAGCAGCACCACCACGTAGGTATTTTCTGAGACAATTCTTGAAATCTTTTTATGAGAAACTAAAAAAAAACAAATTCTTGATATTTATATTTTCAAAACGAATTTTCACCTTATCAGAATATATGCTGTTTAATATATGTAAAATTTTCTCTTTTGATTATTGTATAAACCAAAAAAAAACACTTCATAGTTCTTAATACATGATACATGTGTCTAACATTGTAAAGACAGATAGAAATGTTCGTCCCCTTGTATGTATAGTCAATGATCTATATACCTGCATAACCTTCAGTCTTTGTTTTTTATCTCGTGAAATTTCAACATACATGTTAGCACCTCTAGCATAAAAAGGATAACATTCTTTTGTGTCTTGATTGGGTATATATTTTTAGTATTTAACATTTACTACAGTTGATATTCCAACTTAAGACTTGTGTTTCTTTTCATTGTTTTATGTTCATTATTACAATTGTTCATTCCTTTGTGTAAAAACTAAGTTTTTTTCTGTTGTATTTTAAGCACCAAGGAATACAGCACCTAAAACATTTGCAAACAAAGGGGGCGTTGGAATTCCATCAATTGCGATGGGGGACATTCAAAACATAAAAGACAGGCTGAAGAAAGTATCTGTACGTAAATCTGAACCAGAACAAAAAGAACCAAAAGTTTACACAGACTCTAATGAGTTACAAAGCAAGTTCAATTTCTTTAAACAGAAAGAACAAGAAGGTGAGCAAAATATGATTGGTTGATGGCAGAATGTCAGGGGCTACTGAAAAAACAGGAATGCAGTTTATGGAAATTAAAATGTCTTTTTCCTGTTTTCAGATTGAATTGTTCAGGATGGTTAACAATGAATTAACTAATGAAAACCTTCTAATGAAATTGATGTAAGATTTGTTGTAGTGTTTACTGTTTCTGAGATACGAAGGTGCCAAAGGAACCAACACCCACAATTGTTAATTTTCAAGTCCAATTTTTATTTTCAGTTAAACTAGTACAGGGGAACACACTTGTTGACTTATTTTGCTAGTATCATGCTGTGTCTAGCGTAGCCCTTAATTTTCACATCAGATTATGAAATATTGTAATATTTCAATCATATTTTGGTATTTGGAGAGTTTTAAGAGCCACAAAAGATACATTGTTTTATGCAGGTATAAAAAAATGTTATAGACTTTTATATAACATGGGGCTAGCATGTAATCATGATTTTTTTTTTATTATTTATACAGAAAAAAAAGGTACTGATCAATGTAAGTGTAATCCCTATGACTTTAATGTTTAATTAATCCAGCCAATTTTGCCTTCCAATTATAGATCATATTGGTGCTAGACTAAGTTTAACATAGTGTTAAATGTGGCAAATGTTTTTAAAGTCTTCTTCTCTGCAGCCATATGAATCCTTTGAAATCAAACTGGACTAGATTGTTACTTGTATGGTACTCTACTATGAAGTTTACATTTTCAGTGATGATCAAAAATCAAATATGGCCACCATTACAGGATATAGTTTAATAAAGGACCCTAATGCAAATTGTATGAAAGTCTACTTCTGAGAAACTACATACCTGATCATAGTGTTTAATTGCCTTTAATTAATAGGAGATAATCTTACATGAATTATACTCAAGTGGTCGGCAGAGTCTTTTGAAATTTTAACATATATACTGAAATTATTATTGAATCCTTTTCAGTTAAAATTTCAAAAGACTCTGCCGACCACTTGAGTAAAATTCATGTAGCATTTCGCAGCTAAAATAACTGCAAATGCTTCAAGCTCATTTATATATGGTGAATGGTATAAATGTTAACAATGCTTTGAAATTGGTTCAACTTTTCTTCACCGTATTATTTTGATATAAAGTTGTTATTTATATGATGCAGTTTTAACCGTTTCTTTTTCTTAGAGAAGAACAAAGACCAAGGGCTCATGCTACAGGGTGATTCGGGCAAAGAAGTCGCCTTGGTAAGGTTGACTTCGCTTTTGCATTGGTCAAAAATGAAGTGCAAGTCTCCTTACAATTTTGAATAGTCGCTTTATGTTGCCCAAGTATTTTTGCCATGTGTCACTTAAGAAGATGACGAGATTGTCTTTATTAAAATCCATTTGATTCATTATGTACTTTGATGGTGACTTTCAAAATATAACAAACAAAAAATGGCACCATATCGGAAGGGGACACAATCATGCATGGTGCTATTGGAAATGTTCACCGAAGTTACTTTTAGTCAAATGAACTTTCCGTTAATTTTTCTCATCATCTATTACGCAAAACCTAAATTTTTTATACTTAATATGTTTGTATAATTTAAGGCCAATATCTCAATATTTGCTGAAATGTACCGAGATGCTTAAGATTTTATATAATCCATATCAGAGTACATTTGATATTTTGATTTACTTGACACCGGGTTAAAATTGTGATTGATCTCTGTTTACATGTTGACAGGTGCAGGTCAGCATATTTATACCTATTGTAGTTTTTAATAAATATTTCAGTAATATGTAATAAAACACTTATTCTGCAATTAAAACATAAAATATTAATGATGAATTATCTGATTTTACTCCTAAGCATTCCCATATTATGTGCTAACAATGGAATCTAGACATGATAGTGATGAGAATCCCTTGTTTTATTCTATATTTAACATCTAAAACTCCCTTATTACTATAAATAGATCATTGATATTTTAATTACAGATGATAGTGATGAAGAAGAAACAGAAAAAAAAAAAAAACCTGTCCTAATATCTAGATTTAATAAACCCCTCCCACCAAAACCCAACCGTAACACCCCACGTGTGCCGTTAAAACCTGTCATCAAAACCAATGATGTAAAACAACCAAATGTTCAGGTTAAAATGAAACCAAAGACATTTGAAGAAAACAATATTGAGAAGCCAAACTTTTTAAGTCAAGTGAATTTAAAACATGTTTCTCGACCAGGTGAAATTAGAAGTCAGAATGATTCCTCAGTTCATTCACAGTCTAATAAACCACCTATTGCAAGAAGAGATTTATCTCCAGCAAATCGTCCTGAACTGAATTTGCCAGTTCAAAACCCAACAGTGAAAAATAATTTACCAAGAAGGACTCCTCCATCTTATAAACCACCAGAAAGGAATACACTATCCAATCACACAGAACAGGATTCACGTCCAATTCCTAGCACCAGACCAGAAGAGAAGAAGTCCTTTATTCATGCTTACCTTGAGGCTCATCCAGAAGTGTCAGATCAAAGACTTACATCAAAACTGGTACCTGCATTCAACCTCCGTCTTGCATGATTGTTGTCCCTGACTTATTCAAGCATGTTTTTACTTTTCTCTAAGTTATCTTTTTTGTTTAGAGCATTGTGGTTGACCTTGTAGAGCAAACATTTACGGTATATGGAAACCCTTTGGTATCATTACTGAAAATATTTTTTTTATATGGCCAAAATTGAATCAAATTTATTGTGGAATTGCATAGTTCTCGAACACAATATTTTTTTTTATAAAGATGTTATCTTTTATAACTATTGTACCAATATGAAACCAACTATTTAGCAGGTGGGCAATTTCCAGTTTTAAGAAACCTCTGTACCTTTTTATAAGTTCTTTAGGTAATACTAGTAAAACACATACTATTGGAAGGTTGGAGTGAATATTTGAGAAACAGAAATTTTCATTTCCTGGTGATAATAGCATAAAACTAAGGTTCTCCTCTCTTATCTATCCTGTTAAGTAAGGTTCTCCTCACAGACATAACCTTAGCTATCCTGTAAAGTAAGGTTCTCCTCTCTCAGACATAACCTCAGCTATCCTGTTAAGTAAAGTTCTCCTCTCTCAGACATAACCTTAGCTATCCTGTAAAGTAAGGTTCTCCTCTCTCAGACATAACATTAGCTATCCTGTAAAGTAAGGTTCTCCTCTCTCAGACATAACCTTAGCTATCCTGTAAAGTAAGGTTCTCCTCTCTCAGACATAGCTATCCTGTTAAGTAAGGTTCTCCTCTCTCAGACATACTCTTAGCTATCCTGTTAAGTCAGGTTCTCCTCTCTCAGACATACCCTTAGCTATCCTGTAAAGTAAGGTTCTCCTCTCACAGACATAACCTTAGCTATCCTGTTAAGTAAGGTTCTCCTCTCTCAGACATACCCTTAGCTATCCTGTAAAGTAAGGTTATACTCTCTCAGACATAACCTTAGCTATCCTGTTAAGTAAGGTTCTCCTCTCAGACATAACCTTAGCTATCCTGTAAAGTAAGGTTCTCCTCTCTCAGACATAGTTATCCTGTTAAGTAAGGTTCTCCTCTCTCAGACATACCCTTAACTATCCTGTTAAGTCAGGTTCTCCTCTCTCAGACATAACCTTAGCTATCCTGTTAAGTCAGGTTCTCCTCTCTCAGACATACCCTTAGCTATCCTGTAAAGTAAGGTTCTCCTCTCTCAGACATAACCTTAGCTATCCTGTTAAGTAAGGTTCTCCTCTCTCAGACATAACCTTAGCTATCATGTTAAGTAAGGTTTTCCTCTCTCAGACATAGGTAAACTTATCTATCCTGTTAAGTAAGGTTCTCCTCTCTCAGACATAACCTTAGCTACCCTGTTAAGTAAGTTTTCCTCTCTCAGACATAACCTTAGCTATCCTGTTAAGTTAGGTTCTCCTCTCTCAGACATAACCTTAGCTATCCTGTTAAGTAAGGTTCTCCTCTCTCAGACATAACCTTAGCTATCCTGTTAAGTAAAGTTCTCCTCTCTCAGACATAGCTATCCTGTTAAGAAAGGTTCTCCTCTCTCAGACATAGGTAACCTTAGCTATCCTGTTAAGTAAGGTTCTCCTCTCTCAGACATAACCTTAGCTACCCTGTTAAGTAAGATTTTCCTCTCTCAGACATAACCTTAGCTATCCTGTTAAGTTAGGTTCTCCTCTCTCAGACATAGGTAAACTTATCTATCCTGTTAAGTAAGGTTCTCCTCTCTCAGACATAACCTTAGCTACCCTGTTAAGTAAGATTTTCCTCTCTCAGACACAACCTTAGCTATCCTGTTAAGTTAGGTTCTCCTCTCTCAGACATAACCTTAGCTGTCCTGTTAAGTAAGGTTCTCCTCTCTCAGACATAACCTTAGCTATCCTGTTAAGTAAAGTTCTCCTCTCTCAGACATAACTATCCTGTTAAGAAAGGTTCTCCTCTCTCAGACATAGGTAACCTTAGCTATCCTGTTAAGTAAGGTTCTCCTCTCTCAGACATAACCTTAACTATCCTGTTAAGTTAGGTTCTCCTCTCTCAGACATAACCTTAGCTATCCTGTTAAGTTAGGTTTTCCTCTCTCAGACATAGCTATCCTGTTAAGTAAGGTTCTCCTCTCTCAGACATAGCTATCCTGTTAAGTAAGGTTCTCCTCTCTCACACATAGGTAACCTTAGCTATCATGTTAAGTAAGGTTTTCCTCTCTCAGACATAGGTAAACTTATCTATCCTGTTAAGTAAGGTTCTCCTCTCTCAGACATAACCTTAGCTATCCTGTTAAGTAAGATTTTCCTCTCTCAGACATAACCTTAGCTATCCTGTTAAGTAAGGTTCTCCTCTCTCAGACATAACCTTAGCTATCCTGTTAAGTAAGGTTCTCCTCTCTCAGACATAGCTATCCTGTTATGTAAGGTTCTCCTCTCTCAGACATAGGTAGCCTTAGCTATCCTGTTAAGTAAGGTTTTCCTCTCTCAGACATAGGTAGCCTTAGCTATCCTGTTAAGTAAGGTTCTCCTCTCTCAGCAAAAGGTAACCTTAGTTATCCTGTTAAGTAAGGTTCTCCTTTCTCAGACATAGGTAGCCTTAGCTATCCTGGTAAGTAAGGTTCTCCTCTCTCAGACATAGTTAACCTTTGCTATCCTGTTAAGTAAGGTTCACCTCTCTCAGACATAACCTTAGCTATCCTGTTAAGTAAAGTTCTCCTCTCTCAGACATAATCTTAGCTATCCTGTTAAGTAAGGTTCTCCTCTCTCAGACATAACCTTAGCTATCCTGTAAAGTAAGGTTCTCCTCTCTCAGACATAACCTTAGCTATCTTGTTAAGTAAAGTTCTCCTCTCTCAGACATAGTTAACCTTAGCTATCCTGTTAAGTAAGGTTCTCCTCTCTCAGACATAACCTTAGCTATCCTGTTAAGTAAGGTTCTCCTCTCAGACATAGTTAACCTTAGCTATCCTGTAAAGTAAGGTTATCCTCTCTCAGACATAACCTTAGCTATCCTGTTAAGTAAGGTTCTCCTCTCTCAGACATAACCTTAGCTATCCTGTTCAGTAAAGTTCTCCTCTCTCAGACATAACCTTAGCTATCCTGTAAAGTAAGGTTCTCCTCTCTCAGACATAACCTTAGCTATCCTGTTAAGTAAGATTCTCCTCTCTCAGACATAACCTTAGCTATCCTGTTAAGTAAGGTTCTCCTCTCTCAGACATAACCTTAGCTATCATGTTAAGTAAGGTTCTCCTCTCTCAGACATAACCTTAGCTATCCTGTTAAGTAAGGTTCTCCTCTCTCAGACATA
>MJUT01056016.1:66031-79825 GCA_002080005.1 Gigantidas platifrons | reverse complement strand
TTAAAATGGAAGTGTGTAGAATCCCTTGGTTAAAATCTTTTGCTTTTTTAATATTTGTTAGGTAATATCATAATGTTTCACACACAAAAAAATCTAAAAAATTGAAACGACAGAAAAATTTTGGGGTCAGGTGTTGGGTACCACCTTAATTCATGGAATTACAGGGTTTTATTTATCACTCAGTTAAATATTTCATCTGTCTTTTAACTTTATTCTATTTCCTCTATCTCAGATCTATGATAGTATAATGTATCTGATTCTTTTCCATGAACCTCTACTTACTATGAGAACACCTGTGATCTATGATAGTATAATGTATCTGATTCTTTTCCATGAACCTCTACTTACTATGAGAACACCTGTGATCTATGATAGTATAATGTATCTGATTCTTTTCCATGAACCTCTACTTACTATGAGAACACCTGTGTATACTTCTATAACTATCTGTAATACTATTACTGCGCATGATCTTGATTATGATCTTTACTTTACCAGCTTTATTAGCCAAGGGTAGCAAACCTGACATCAGCCCTAAACCTGTTAGTTTAATAAAGAAACCTGTTCCAGTCAAAGAAGATAAAACAGAGTCCCCAGTCTTATCCACAAGGCCAGATGATAAGTCAATCCCCTCTCATAGGGTGAGTAAATATCTTAAACTACAGTGATTAAGATGAAGGTGATAAGTCAATCCCCTCTCATAGGGTGAGTAAATATCTTAAACTACAGTGATTAAGATGAAGGTGATAAGTCTATCCTCTCTCATAGGGTGAGTAAATATCTTAAACTACAGTGATTAAGATGAAGGTGATAAGTCAATCCCCTTTCATAGGGTGAGTATATATCTTAAACTACAGTGATTAAGATGAAAACATCATAAGACTAGTTGCTTATTATAATTCACTATAAGGGACCGTCATGGTCGTGATCATATTGTAGGTTGATTTACAACTACTTATGCAATTGGTGCCTATCACCATTAAAGTTGTGAGTTTGAATCCCGCTCATGGCAAGGTGTACTCAATACAACATTGTGTTATAAAGTTTGTCAGTGACTTGACAGATCGATGGTTTTTTCCGGGTACTCCGGTTTCCTCCACCAATAAAACTGACCACCACGAAATAACTAATACTAATATTGTTGAAAGTGCCGTTAAACACCATCAAACCTAAACCTACTTCACTATAATTCTGATGGTCAGATTCTATATTTAATGCCTTCTGATATGGTGAATAATAATGGGGAAGAATAAACAAAAACCTGTTGCCATTATCATTACATGATTGTTGACACTTCATTCTATTCTTATTGTATTTACTAAAAGGCACATGTTGAAATGAACAAGATGATTTAGAAAAAACATTTTTATGAATGAGAATTGAGGGTCTATAATATCTGTATGCAAATAAATTACCTCCACATTCTGATCAACTTGCTTCATCACTTGGATATGTAATGGAGCCCTATTTCATACATATATTGCATATCTAATGATAGCATCTTTTTGCATGCTTACCACTGACACATTCTTTTAAAATATGTTCTATCTAACATGTAATTCTAATGTACATATAAGCTATTGTTGTTCAGAATCATTTAATATATTTTAGTCAAAGTAGAAATATAAAGATATATCTTTATACTTTTTTACTTGAATTCTAGATTAATGTGATTTGATATAAGTTCTTTTGACTTTTCATTACAATGTTAGACCATGGCACAAGTTCAATTTGGACAAATTTAATATTTGTTAAATGAGAATATAATTTGGACAAATTTAATATTCGTTAAATGAAAATATCTATATAGCTAAAGAATAATTTTATTATGAGAAAAAAAAAAAGTATTTTTAAAGAAAAAAGTGATTTGGTATTTTTATGATTATTTTTTTTTCAGAATGTGAGTGATTCTTTACCTCCATTGCCTAGTCCTGTAAATAAAGATTTACCACCACCTCCATTGCCTAGTCCTGTAAATAAAGATTTACCACCACCTCCACCTCCACTGTCTGTAATGCCAGCTCATAATAGAGATATACGACCACTGCCAACTAGTCCTGCCAAACCTCAAAATCTGTCACCCAGGGGCAAAGATGGATATACCAAGGTTAGTATAATCCTTTCCTACTATGTGCCCCAAACTTGTATTTTCTGATCATTTGAAATGAAGAAATCTGAAGAATTTTACTATTTTTGTCTCTCCTGGAAAGAAAGTAATTGAAATAAAAACAAGAACTTAAGTGTCATATTTGTCAACTTTAGTTAACATATTGCAGACTGTCATTGGTTTATAATATACTAATGTATATCTATACCAGCAAACAATAATTAAGTTACAAATACAGTCTACCTATAGCATGTATAAATATATTAATTAAATATTCTTTTCGGGAGAAAAAGGAATCTCATTTTAAAAATAGCACATTATTACCTATTACTTATAGCTACTCCGTCACGATATAACTGAAATATTGTTGAAAGTGGTGTAAAACACCATAGAACCTAACCTAATCTATGACCTATTGTTATACAGGTCAATTTTGGAGAAGAAGAAAACAACAATGAGGATGGTGAACTTTATGAAGATGCTCTATCAGTAAGTACTTATTGTGTGTGAAGAACTAATGCTTTGTTACCCTTTTTTCACAATCCAAACCAAAGTAAACTGGGAAATTCTTCAACAGTAATTGTAACTATAATATATCTGTGTATTGCAATTTAAAGGTTCAAAGGGCAAAATATTTCAAAACTAAATTGATATTATAAATAATTCAAGAATGTAACATTTTTATGTCTTAAGATTTTTGCCTGTAAACCTATGCTGAGGATTAATAGATATAGTAACATAATATTACCTCACAATAAATGACAAGCTGCAAACATTTCTAACTTTAGAAAAGGGTCTCATATCTTTTACTAAATTTAGATGTACTAATTTAAAGAGATTTAACAAAAATGTAAGAAAATTTTATATTCATAAGATACAATGTGGAAAAATAAAACTTTTACCTTTCATAATATCATTGTTTAATTTGAAGATTTTCTGCAGAAAGGAAGATACAATGTAGTATGTTTTTCTTGTTTATTTCTGTTTTTCAGTATGAAGATCCTTTGTTGAAAGAAAAGTGGTATTTTGGAGAAATAGACCGCATGGTTGGAAATGAGAAGTTGAAGAAATTTAATCAGGTAGATAACATGTTTAGATCATTGTTTAACATTACTTTGTTACCTCACCTTGCCAAAGGCAATGTGAGCTTTTGCCATCACTTGCTGTCCGTCGTCTGTCGTCCACCGTCTGTCGTCCACCGTCTGTCGTCCATTAACTTTTCACATTTTAATCTTCTCCTCTGAAACCCCTCAGCCAAATGAACTGAAACTTGGTAGGAAGCATCTATAGAAGGTCTTCTGTTAAGATTGCTCATTTCGTCCCGATCCGTTAACAAACATGGCCGCCACAGACAGTTCTTGTTTCTAATTGGTTGATTTCTAAATAATCTTCTCCTCTGAATCCGCTTTGCCAAATGGACTGAAATTTGGTAGGATGTATCTATGGGTGGTCCTCTATAAAGATTGCTCATTTCGTCCCAATCCATTAACAAATATGGCCGACACAGGCAATTCTTGTTTATGATTGGTCGATTTCTAAAAATCTTCTCTGAAACTGCTTTGCCAAATGAACCGAAACTTGATAGAAAGCATTTATGTAAGGTCCTTTATAAAAATTGTTCATTTTGTCCCGATCCATTAACAAACATGGCCGCCACAGGCAATTCTTGTTTCTGATTGGTCGATTTCTAAAAATCTTCTACTCTGAAACAGCTTGGCCAAATGGACCGAAATGTGGCAGGAAGCATCTATGGAAGGTCCTTTATAAAGATTGTTCATTTTGTCCCGATCCATTAACAAACATGGCCACCACAGGCAATTCTTGTTTCTGATTGGTCGATTTCTAAAAATCTTCTACTCTGAAACAGCTTGGCCAAATGGACCGAAACGTGGCAGGAAGCATCTATGAAAGGTCCTCTATAGGAATTGTGCATTCCATTTTGATCCGTTAACAAACATGGCTGCCATTGGCAATTCTTGTTTCTGATTGGTCAATTTCTAAAACAGCTTTTCCTCTGAAATCACATGGCCAAATGATATGAAACTTGGTCCACACAGGTTTCCGCACAATAACTTTAGTTCTGTATATCGGATCTTTACCAAACTTTACCACATGATTCCCCTGTGGAAGGGGAAGAGCCCTATTAATTTTGGGATCATTAGGTCAAAGGTCAAGGTCACCGTTACTATAAGTAGAATTTTTGACAACAGGGTCGTTTCCACATGATAACTTTAGTTCTGTATATTGGATCTTTAACAAACTTGGCCACATGATTCCCCTGTGGAAGGGGAAGAACCCTATTTATTTTGGGGTCATTAGGTCAAAGGTCAAGGTCACCATTACTATAAATAGAATTTCTGACAACAGGATCGTTTCCGCACAATAACTTTAGTTCTGGATATTGGATCTTGACCAAACTTGGCCACATGATTCCCCTGTGGAAGGGGAAAAACCCTATTTATATAGACGGGCGTATTTTGTGATGCACACATTTCTTGTTCTGTTTGGTTTAATTTAATTCTCTGTTCAATTTATGTTATAAAATTTTAATTATTGCTGTTGAATTAATTCTTTTTCTATCTTCTCTGTGAATATCATTTCATTACACCAAGAAGTAAGGGGTATATTTGTTATTAAAGCAGCAGTGGAAATTCAAAATAATCTGCCATTTTGTGACTAATGGAGAGCACTTGTATGTATTTTCCTGGTAAAATCAGCCATTTTCTAGAAAATGGTGGAATCTGAATGATCATCAATCATCATATTTTCAAAGTATTTTTCTAATACAATTTGCTTGGCCTACATTCCAGAAAAGGTCATGAACTGTGTTGACGATTATGTCAACAAACCGGAAAGGTATAAATGTTTGGCGAATACCATCGCTTAAAATAGATTTCACAGGCAGAATGACCAGGTAAAAAGGACATTAGTAGAAAGGAGCTTTTTTACTTGCATGGAATTTGTTCAATTCAGTCTTACCTGTTTTAATCGCATTTTGTAATCTTCAAGTTTAAAAGAACTGCTTTGGCGTCTATGTACGTTATAAATATACAGAACTGAGAATGACGTCATTGGCCTCATGCTGCGCGAGAATGGTAAATCAAAACAAATGACCGACTTTATTGCATGACTGAGCAGGTGTCACAACACGACATAATAACAAATTTTATCTTTCTTCTGTAACCATGGCACCATTTGTAAACAAATCTCATAGAAATTTTCCTTTTTAAAATGGTTCATTTTCTGAGTGATCATCATTCCAAAATGTCTTCCAGAGTCAAATATTGTTTGTGGTTGACTGGGCTGATTAATATTTATCCATTGACCTACAAATGTAATTTAATTTGTAATTAATGGAGTGATCCAAAGGTAAAAATTCCCTCCACAAGAGATCTTAATTGTAATTTATTTTTTAACTCCTGTAGGTTTTTACGACATATATCTTAGAAAAAAAAATTCAAAGTAGTCCAATGTTCCATTTCTAGGCAAGACCAGAACTAATTTACCTGCCC
Source organism: Gigantidas platifrons (assembly GCA_002080005.1). Lineage (NCBI taxonomy): Eukaryota > Metazoa > Mollusca > Bivalvia > Mytilida > Modiolidae > Gigantidas > Gigantidas platifrons. Next base: position 74,206 of record MJUT01056016.1, on the reverse strand, counting down.
ATCTAGATTTACTTTACAGATGGATGAAAAATGAGATGTTTATTTGTTTTGTCTCCCCCAAATCTCCTTACTGTTTCAGAGGCAGTCAACATGTCTCTATATTATCACATTCCTCCCTCATTTCTGTTTTTACATATTATTGAACTTATTTTCATCCTGAATATTCACGATATATTTGTCGTTGGACGTTTAGCAACCAACAGTCAATCAATCAGATGTTTATTGAAACTTGATATTGTTTGTTTAATATTGTACTCATTAAAGGAAAAGGCCAGTCAGTTGAACAATTGTTATAATTCAATACATTGTAACTTTTTATTTGTAAATAACTAATTATTAAACAAAAAACACCTTTATTAACATTAATATGCCCAATTAAAAATATGAATATTTGGAATTTTCTGTCGTAGTGTAAGTGGCCATGACACCTCTTCATGTGATGTCACGTGGATGGATCATGTTAGTTGAATAAATAACATGTATCTGACTCTTCCCAACATCGTGCCCTTTTGGTTATGTTTTAATATCAGATCAACTGATCAACTGCAATACAATGTTTACTATTGTATACCATTCTAATTTTTTTCTTAATATCCCCATCCCATTGTTACATTTCCATAAAACAAATGAGTTTATTTGTTGTTGAGGGGGTGTGGAGGGGTGGTATCTATAACATATAATTTCATTTTTGTACGTAAATGTCCGAAGGTTAAATAACTGTCAGTTTTAACTAGTTTTATGCGTACACATGCTTTTTACTTTTTTGTCGCCAATGCTGTAGTACTTTCTCGTGTTTGTCGTGGTCACTGGTCGATGTGTTGACAAGGTAGTCCTGACCAGTAATTACAAAAAAAATTCTTCTCACACTTTCCTTTTTCGTTAGTGCAATAAAATGCTTGACATGAAGTCATAATGATATTATAAATATCAAAAGATAAATATATGACGTTATTTTATGATTTTCATCATTTTTAATGATAAAATTGCAACTGATTTATTATACCATACCAACTGCATGACGTCACGGGCAGGATAAATCTGAGAATGGATTATGCCTTTTGTGTCCTCCACATTGAAGAGTTTTGAAAAATGGCGATCCCCATTATTTGGTGCTACAGGCAACTTCAATCACCAAATTCTACATTACGGTATACTATTTTTAACATTCATAAACACAAATGTCTTTTATTTACTGTCATTTAAATTTTCACGCTAACTTGTTAAGACCATGGCCTTTTCCTTTAACTTAAATTTGGAATTCAAGGAGGAATTGAATTCCAGGGATTGTTGATACCCATGAAAATGGGTTTGGTTTGGTTTATGGTGTTTAATGCCACTTTCAACAATATTTCATATTATATTGTGACGGTCAGTTTTATTGGTGGAGGAAACAAGAAAACCACCAACCTGTTGCAAGTCACTGACAAACTTTATCACATAATGTTGTATCGAGTAGACCTCGTCATCAGCAGGGCTCAAACTCACAACTTTAGTGGTGATAAGCACTAAATGCACATATGATCATGATCACGGCCCCCATGAAATTGGGTATCTACTATTAATATAAATGAATGAAGAGCATTTAAGGTGTCAAATTTAAGAAATATTCATAATTCTTGATTAAACAAATGTCTCCTAAAAAACAGAATGTTTTGAAAATTGTTTTCAATAGTTTGACTTAAATAAAGATGTGTAATGGAAAAATTTAATAACTATGTGTTTATTTGATTTTAGAATGGAGCATATCTACTGAGAAAAAGTACAAAAGGAGGAGAGAAGCAACCTTACACATTAATGGTTATTTATAAAAACCATGTATATAATTTAAAGATACGGGAACGTAATGATGGCAGAGTGGCATTGGGAGAAGAAAAACCAGATGAAATGGTCAGTTTATATTCAGGATATAAATAGCTTATTAGAGATGTGTGAAAACTGTAAAATCTTTTTAAGTTGGGACTGACGCATCATAAGATTGAACGTCTGTTGAATTGAGACTGACATATCAAATGATTGAACACCTGTTAAATTGAGACTGACACATCCTAAGATTGAACACCTGATAAATTGAGACTGACTTATCAGAATATTGAACACCTGATAAATTGAGACTGACATATCAAAAGATTGAACACCTGTTATATTGAGACTGACACATCATAAGATTGAACACCTGTTAAATTAAGACTGACACATCAAAAGATTGAACACCTGTTAAATTGAGACTGACACATCAAAAGATTGAACACCTGTTAAATTGAGACGGACACGTCAAAAGATTGAACACCTGTTAAATTGAGATTGACACGTCAAAAGATTGAACACCTGTTAAGTTGAGACCGACACATCAAAAGATTGAACACCTGTTAAATTGAGACTGACACATCAAAAGATTGAACACCTGTTAAATTGAGACTGACACATCCTAAGATTGAACACCTGTTAAATTTAGACTGACACATCAAAATATTGAACACCTGTTAAATTGAGACTGACACATCAAAAGATTGAACACCTGTTAAATTGAGACTGACACATCAAAAGATTGAACACCTGTTAAATTGAGACTGACACATCAAAATATTGAACACCTGTTAATGTGAGATCTGTGAGAAAAAGTACAGATTTAAAAAGATAGTTTCAGGTGAAATATAAATCTGACATTTATTTATGTTTAAAAAAAGATATTTGTCGTATAAATCATAAAAATCTTAAGTTATTTTTTCTGACTACCCCACCATTGTTGTTATATCATTTACTTGATACCTACCTGTAATTTGAAATTTCTTCTATTTTTTCCAGTCATTTAAATCGGTGGTAGATTTAATTAAACACCATCAGACTAATGATGTCATACTGGTACATAGAGATGGTAAACAAGATACAACGTTATTACAAGTCAGTCCACCCAAATGAGATTTATACAACTTACTCAACACTGACATTATATAGGCTGAACAACTGTTACAGTGTTACCAATTATATAAATCACTCAGTTTTATGTTAAAGAAGTTTCTGTGATAATAGAAGGCTAGTTCTGAGATTTTGTTTTCTCTTTTAAATCAAAAGACATTGTAAATAGAAAAATAAATTGTAAGTTGTACATCAGAAATATAAATAGCTAAATAAATTGTTTATATAACAATACCAGGCATTTTTGTATCGATAGTAATTATGTAAATTGTAGGTTTTTATGACATTTTTTGGGGTATTGTTTCATATACAATGGCTATATTATATGTATTCTGACAAGCATCTGTTATATTTTAGTCACAACAGAACATGTTAAATCTAATAAGAGGCTCAGTTATTGTACTAGTAGGTACACAGCAATATATAATTAGACAGAAGAAGATTTTTTATGTTTTGATCTGTAAATATAAAAGGTCAAAGAACATTTTTACAATAACTTAAGATCAACGATTGATATTTTGAGCACTAAGAGAAAAGTTTAACATTGAATTAACTGAGATTTTGTCCCTAATACAGAATTTAGACAGAGGTATTTGACAATAATGGATCCATGTTTTTCACAAGTACGAGTCTTCCTCTGCATACAATAATTATAATACATAAGTTGTATTCAGCATTTTTTTTTCTTAATATCCTATTTGGAATATTACAAGCTGGTAAAAATAAACTTGAATATTACAAGCTGGGAAAGGTAGACTGCCCTGAATGAATATCTCATCACAAAGGCTGTATATTACAAAAAACTTTGTGCAAATACTTTTGTCTAACGTTTGTGAATTATTGATCAAATTTTATATCATGGTTAGTAACATCTGTTATTTAGTTCTGTAGAGTGGAAACACTTTCAGAAATATTTTATTATTTACATACAGTATTTTAGTGTACTTATATAATAATAGCTATATTAAGGTGCTTACAATTTTATTAAATGTAGTTCAGAGTAAAGAGTATATGTATTTTGTATTATTATTTGTGTATAAATACTTGAGAGCTATTTCTCATTTTTTGATCAAATGTTTGATAGATTATTAGTTTTATTTTATATGTTTATTGTATGATATTGATTGCTTACGCAGATCTACTTATAAATTAACACATTCCAGTGGAGTTTGTTTTGTAATTATTGCTGCAAATCTCCTGCAGAATTTATTGAAAGTTCAAACAAATTGAGATATTGTAAATTTTTTTATAAATCTTTATTGTTATATTCAGCAAGCTTGTTTGTTTATAATTGTAGTTTGTTATTTTGTTAACATTATCAGTGTAATTATATTCATTACTGTAAAAGGAGGTTCTTTCTTGGTGTAATCTAACCTGTGTTTGTTTGAAAATGATAATGTCTCCAGTTGTAAAGAACAAATTTAAAATTGAATGATGAACAGATCAATTCCTTATTATTACTATTGAAATCCAAGTAAATTATACGGTGATCAGGTTTTTGTTCTTTTTGTTTTAGAAAATTATAAGTCATCTAGAGTTAGCAACAAGCTTAACGTTGTACAGTTCCATGTTTTAATAATTCCTTTTGTGGAATGTAAAATTATCATCTCCATTTTCTTATTGTAAGAGTTGTCTTTCTTTTGTAAGTATTTTGATTTCCGTGTAATGTCAATGTCGTATGTAATTATGCATTTATTGTGTCGCCTGCGTTACGCAGAGGCGACATATAGGGATCACTATCCGTCGTCGTCGGCGTCACAAAATAATTTCTGTCACATTTTTCTCAGGAACCACACAGGCCAGCTTCTTGATATTTGGCACAGAGCATCAGTATGGAGAACTGTATAGTGTAAGACAGTTTCGAATCTGCCGCATGTCTATTTCCTGTTTGACAGAACTTAGAATATTTTTGATATCGAAAAATTTGTCATAAAATAATTTCTGTCACATTTTTCTCAGGAACCACAGGCCAGCTTCTTGATATTTGGCACAGAGCATCAGTATGGAGAACTGTATCGTGTAAGACAGTTTCGAATCTGCTGCATGTCCACTTCCTGTTTGACGGAACTTAGAATATTTTTTGTATAGAAAAATTTGTCATAAAATAATTTCTGTCACATTTTTCTCAAGAACCACAGGCCAGCTTCTTGATATTTGGCACAGAGCATCAGTATGGAGAACTGTATCGTGTAAGACAGTTTCGGATCTGCCGCATGTCCACTTCCTGTTTGACAGAACTTAGAATATTTTTAGATAGGAAAATTTGTCACATTTTTCCCAGGAACCACACAGGCTAGCTTCCTGATATATGGCACAGAGCATCAGTATGGAGAACTGTATCGCATGTCCACATCCTTTTTGATGGAACTTAGCTATAGATTATTTTTATTCGCATGATAATATCTCATCCTTCAAATAATTCATCATGTCAGAATAAATTGTAATTTTCATAAACCTCATCAGTCAAAACTAACTATATCACAAAATTTAGAATAGAATTTCTGTGCAAAGAGAACTCAAAAATATAAGAAATTTATGAGAAAAAAAAGTATCTCGGAAATTTGGGTTGAAATAAGATTGGAAACATTAAGCTGATTTTTAAAAAATAAATCTATAAATAGATACACTAAAGGGACATACTCTATGCAAGGACAGAATTTACATATCATATTCATCTTTTTTGTTTGTTATTAAATCTACATTTGTAATGCATAATATTAAACTTTCATTTTTACTTTAATTTTGTATTTATAATCAGATAATATAGAGTGAACTCATTAATTTTGTTATTCTTTGGTTAAAAGTTCCTGAGTATAAATAATAAACTAATTACAGAATCAGATTAGAACCCCAACATAATTATATTAATTGTAGGCAGAAAATTTTATTGGTATTTTGAAATGCTGGCTTGTTCAAGTTTTTTTTATTTTTCCCCTGCTTGATTTTTTTTGTTTTTTTGGAACAAAACCTACTTACAACAGGGTAACAGATATATATTCTAAATATTTCCTCCCTTAAAAGGGGATCATGGGTCATTTTTAATTTCGTGCATGCTCATATTCAATATCTAATCTAGTACAGTGAAATCTGTCTAAACCAAAACTCCTTAGGACCAGGTCTTGTGTTCAGAATAGACAGGTGTATTGTTTATACAGGTTAAATTTACAAACATTTCCTTCATTTCAACTGTTATTTAAAGTTTATACAGAGTTATATTTTAATAAGGGTTCTGTTAAGACAGATTTAACTATATTATAATAACTGAAATTCGGACAATTCTAAAATAAAAGTCCAAAAACATGTATTATAGGTTTGACTTTCATGTTTTCTTTATATTTGCCTGGTTTTGATCAGAGTTGCTTTAGGCTGCATGTGTATATATTCTGCTATTTATTCTACATGGTATTTATAATTGTATGTAAATAACTTTAACTGATAAGCACCATTAATATGTTGAAAAAGTCTGTCTGAGTAGAAATTCTTCCCCAGAGATCAGAGACATCCAATTAATTTCCTATATTTACTTTGAATTGCCAATTTGTAATTTGTGAAAAATGACTACTTTGTAGTTAAAGTTCTTGGTAATAAGTAACATTTCTTCAAATACTAATTATATTATGAAAGATGTTGACTACCAAAGTTCTTTGATATAATATAGTACTTAGATATCTATTAAAAAAAATCTATTAATTTTGATATATCAGTTTACAGCTACCTATACAATCAGTGCCAATCACCACTAAAGTTGTGTGTTTAAATCCTGTTCATGGTGAGGTGTACTTGATACAGCATTATGTGATAAAGTTTGTCAGTGACTTGTGACAGGTCGGTGGCTTTCTCTGGGTACTCTGGTTTCCTCCACCAATAAAACTGACAGCCATGATATAACTGAAATATTGTTGTAAATGGTGTTAAACACAATAACCAGATTACAACAAGTATGAATATACATATATGATTTAGCTTACCACACTTTGAGATCATTACTCCTCCTACAGAATCTTCACTATTTAGAAATCAGCAACTTTTTATACGAGTTTAAGAGTTGACACAGTGAAATTATGGGAACATTCGCTGGTCAGAGTAACATGTTAGATTTTCTTTATTTTATCTGTGTTTATATTATTGGCTCAATGGAATCATCATCATCAAACAAGATTTAAAGTATTTTATGCTCATTTAGTAAAATACAATTTTTGCCTGTATGTTTTTTGTTTTCTTTCAAGGTTAAGTAGAATTAATACTTTGTTGATGAAACATTCCGTAGTTAACAATGATGAATCATTAATAAATGAGACCAGTCTATTCATTATGATGTACCTTATTTCCATTTTATATATTACATAAAAGTATATTTTTAAACAAATAAATCATTTTGCATATATTTTTGTTTTTAATTTATATATATAGAAGTCTAGAAGATTGTGCAACGATACTGATAAAGATGTTACAAAATATATATTAACAAAATTTTTGATCGACAAATGACCTTCATCAGTGTCTATCAAAATTAGACTGAGTTTGTAAAGATTAGATGGTATAATTACAACTCACTAAATAGTCAGGTGACAAAGTGTGACATATTAAAAATCTTTAACTCCCTCATTTCATTGTAAAGATAGGATAATATAATTGTCACCTGGTAAAATGTGACGCATTTGAGAATGTCAAGGATTATCGTTATTAAAAGGTGGTGAGCACAAATCCTTAACTTTGTGACAGTAGTAAAATATTCGTTAACTGTAAACACTGTGAAAGAAAATATACATAAAAACCTATTATTTTCTGTTAATACCATCCGGATGTAAAACACGGAGTTCTTTAATCCAAAATCCTTCCCGATTCCCATGTTGAAAATCACTCCACAGACAGTTCTGTTCAATGATGAGGATTTTCATTCTGTTGAAATACTTGAGACTGTGGTCAGACAGTCTGAAGTGCTGGCTCACAGGAAGAAATGGCTTTTTTGTAAGGTCACTCCTGTGTCCATTCAGGCGTTTGTGGAAGGGCACTCAAATGTTATTTACATTCTTGAGTGTTCCGTTTGTGGCTTCCAATACGTTGGCGAGTCTAAACAGCCCTTCCACAAATGCTTGAATGGACACATATTTTACCAGGTGACAATTATACTATCCTATCTTTACAATGAAATGAGGGAGTTAAAGATTTTTAATACGTCACACTTTGTCACCTGACTATTTAGTGAGTTGTAATTATACCATCTAATCTTTACAAACTCAGTCTAATTTTGATAGACACTGA
>MJUT01056016.1:37979-64269 GCA_002080005.1 Gigantidas platifrons | reverse complement strand
CCAAACTTGATACATACTTAGTCCTTAAGAGAATCTGGTATCCTATTCATTTTCAAGGTCAAAGATCAAGGTCACCGGGTCAAATTTTTACCACGTAATATCCTTGTGAACACTCTAGAATCAACATCCTTCAATGGATTTTGACCAAACTTGATACATACTTAGTCCTTAAGAGAATCTGGTATCCTATTCATTTTCAAGGTCAAAGATCAAGGTCACCGGGTCAAATTTTTACCGCGTAACATCCTTGTGAACACTAGAATCAACATCCTTCAATGGATTTTGACCAAACTTGATACATACTTAGTCCTTAAGAGAATCTGGAATCCTATTGATTTTCAAGGTCATAGGTCAAAGATCAAGGTCACTGGGTCAAAATTTTACCGCGTAATATCCTTGTGAACACTCTAGAATCAACATCCTTCAATGGATTTTGACCAAACTTGGTACATACGTAGTCCTTAAGAGAATCTGGAACCCTATTGATTTTCAAGGTCAAAGGTCAAGGGATCACATTTTTACCACATAACATCCTTGCAAACACTCTAGAATCAACATCCTTCAATGGATTTTGACCAAACCTGGTACATACTTAGTCCTTAAGAGAATCTGAAACCCTATTGATTTTCAAGGTCACCGGGTCAAATATTTTACCATGTAACATCCTTGTGAACACTCTAGCATCAACATCCTTCAATGGATTTTGACCAAACTTGGTACATACCTAGTCCTTAAGAGAATCTGGAATCCTATTGATTTTCAAGGTCAAAGGTCAAGGTCCCCGGGTCAAATTTTTAGGCGAGGGGATACGCCACGCTTTGCCCTTGTTGTTTTTACCTTTGTGTTGTTGATCACATTTTTAAGCATTTTATAATGTATCATCCTTGAATTGTATTGTAACGATCAAACTCCTAAGTAAGGGGGGGCCTTCATGATACCATCAGATACCTGTACAATGAGTGCCTATCACCACTAAAGTTATGAGTTCGAACCCTGTTCATGGCGAGATGTTTCTCGATACAACATTAGATGATAAAGTTTGTGAGTGACTTGCGACAGGTCAGTGGTTTTCTCTTGGTACTTTGGTTTCCTCCACCAATAAAACTGACCACCACGATATGACTGAAATATTGTTGAAAGTGGCATTAAACACCATATACCAACCAGTCAACCTAAGTAAGGATGATTGTAGAGTTCTCTTCAGATGCATTCACAAGTCAAATGTCTTTTCGCACTAAAATATTTCCCTGTATATTTCAATTAAAACTACATATTACCAAAAAAAAAAACATGACAAGAATTTTTGTTTAAAATCATGTTTTATATGAAATGTATAGGGAAATATTTTAGTGTGGAAAGATTCTTGACCATTTAGTATAATTATATATCTTACTTCTTACAAACTTCTAGGAATATCATTGGTTTAAAGTGATCACGTGGAAACGTAGATTTTTAATACACGGTTAGTAGTAGAGTTATCTCCCCTTTTTTCTTTCAAAACAAAGATGACGTTGAACAACGAGACGCCGGCGCCTTTCGCCCTGGCAACAGACGTTGAAATTATAAACAAACGTATTATTTTATTTTTAAATATTACAATAAAAAAAAAAATAATTGACCCGAGTAAGTTTGTCCCCAAATGTTGGTTCAATGACTTGATGTAACATTCCACAAGTCACCAAATATTGTTATAGCGACACATGTATATGAATCACTTATACACAACACAAAAATTGCATATTTATTAGTTTTGATGCAGTTACATCTAAATCCCTCATTCAAAGGTAATCAGTAAGATATATTCGTTACACAGTGTGTTAGTGACCCAATACGATATATACAGGGTCAGTAAATTAAATATGGGGCTCGAGCTACGCTGTATATATCATATTAGGTCACTAACACACTGTGTAACTAATAATACGTATATTGAAATAAATTGTACAGCAATTTCGGAGAAAATGTTTTAATGGATATTTTCCAAAACAGGAGTCATAAGTCCTACTATGCCCAGGAGTGCGACAATGTCGTTCAACAGTAATTAATAAAAACAACCAATTTTGTTTTTAAATGTTTACTTTTATTGTTTTCATGAAATACAAAAATATATAAGTAAAACACATGTAGATATTGCACCAAATAACTTTCCTGAACAATTACAACAGTTAATAGCACCTGTTTATACCTATCTACAACACATGTTGCCATGGAGATTTGTTTGTTTATGCCTATCTACAACACATGTTACCATGGAGATTTTTTAAAGTCTTTATCTACAGTATTCCCTCTGTTAAAAAACCATGACTTCTTTATTTAACAGTGGCCTTATAAGAGAATAATCTCTGGTTTGGTGTTTATTTAGCAGCATATTACTAACCTTAGCATTGTAAACATAATTATATAAAAAAGGCCTTATATGTGAGGGACTATTGTAGAGTAATTTGTCTTGAAACACAGTGAGATGTTTGTTCTTACATTTACTTGGTAAATTTGTAACTGTTAAACACAAGGTTTACTGAATGTTTAAAATACAAATTTACCATCGAGAATGAAGAAAAAAACATTTGTAACTTAAATGAAGACGAACCATCTCTAACTTAAAATGGTGTGTTTTTCTCCCCCCCTTGGATAAAGTAGCCCATTAATTTGTTCTATCTTACCCAGGCTCCTGGGTAAGACAAGCTGCACACACTTTTCCCCGCAAAATTGTTTTCCATTGTTGAAGTAAATTGTTGATTTATCGATATACACCGGTGTCTTGGCAGTATTTTAAATATATTTCATAATGAATATACATTTTTGTATATAGACAGTATCTTTAAATGTTACCACAATAGTGATAAATACGTATAACAAGTTATTTGACGCTGGTCAAAAGGAGGTATTTTTTTTATTTATGTTAGTTACTAACAAGGGAGAGCACTCTATATTTTCTCAAAGTAACCAAACATTGACATGATAGAAAGGGGTGAGAAAAAGAGTCAAACACTGAAAGGTGCAAAATCGTGCACCTCTCGCTATATTTCTTTTTCACTATTACCATATTACATTCAAATCACAAACCATATTTCTTGGATTTTGTCAGTGACTTGCGACAGGTCAGTGGCTTTCTCCAGGTGCTCCGGTTTCACCCACCAATAAAACTGACCACCACAATATAACTGAAATATTGTTGAAAGTGACATTAAACACCATATCCCTAATCCATATTTACTGGACAATATGTGGCTAGACAACAGGTAAACAAATGTAAATTCTCCCTAAGGTTCTAGTGGTAATAATGTTTTTTAGAGTTAAACTAATTGTCTGAATAATGTGGTTGTTTATAGGTGAGCTCTTCAAATACAGCACCATTCTGACTTTGCATAGTTATTTTATTCTAAGACTACAGAGCCTGCACACACTAACCTTGACTTAAAATCATAAAATTGTATGCTTGTACTTGAAAAACAATCAGAACACTATTGTATCCTGTGATTTTCTAAAATACAATTGTCAAAGAATAAGTTTATATGAAACCATTAATTTATATGTACTACTGTTGATTTGCTATGAATGATTTTACAGAGCAAGATCACATCGAAGGTAAGAAGGAACAGTTTCTGCAGATAATACACATGATCTAGACTTTTCTTTAAAAAAAACAAATTTTGGCAAGAAAAGTGGCAGGTATATCTAAAAATATTTCTACCCTATAATATCCTGGTGTTGCCGGTTCTCGATAGTGTAAGAAACATTTCCCCCGTGTGTCCCTTAGAAACAATATTTTTTTACAAAATTGTTTTTGTTTCTTTGTCAAAACTAGTTCTTTATTTCTACTAAACCTAAAAGTTCTACTCCAAGAAGTTACGAAGAAAACATGATTTTTGTGTATGACCTTATTTCTGACACTTTGTGTATCACGACACCAGTTCTCTATAAGTGTGTAAAATGGTGAAAAATCAATTATGGAGGACATGTTTACTAATAAAAATTATAGGAAAAAAAAAAATGTATTTAAGATATCTGCAAACACCAAGATGATTGATTTCAACCATACATGTAAAATTAAACATGTTTGAAAAAGTGTCCCATTGGGGTTACACAATAGAGAAATAATGTTGATATGAAGATAAAACTGATAAGGTATGACCCGAACGGTGTTCCATGCTTTTTTTTCCTGAACAGCGCCACCTGTATATTTGCGGTTTTGTATGACGTATACATACTTGACCTTCATTGACGGCAAAGTTTTGTTTACATCACAAACGTATATTTTAAGCAATGACCCGGTGAACTTAGGGTTATTTTTGGAATAAGAAAATGTGCTTATATATCTGAAACTATAAAGATTATGTTCATATATACCTTGATACATAGCACAGACATGTTTTTCCTTCTTGCAAAGCGAGGTGGTGTTCCGTAGGTAAAATCCTGGCGAACAGAAGACATGTGCGTTTTCCCGATTTATGTAAAAACTCTCACGCGCATAACTATCGAGAACTGGTAACTATCGAGAACAGGTGAATGAACGATACTTATGGATAGTCATTTATAGATCTGAAGGAAGTGAGTGTAATTAAAATATTTCTACAATAAAATCTTGACATAGAAGAATGGTATGACTTGTTCAAACGAAATTGTCAGAACCTGACATTCTTCTTATATTAGATCTTGTCTTCTCTAAAAGAAATCAATAAAACTAATGTCTATTGAGATTCACTAGTAATGAAACAAAAAGATAAAACCACAAAAACAGTACCTACCAGGGTACATATGGGCTCCTTCATGTTTAAACTACTTCTTATCCTTGTCAAATTCTAAATACAAATGTAACCTAATATTTGGTAACACAATAATTTCTTTGTGCTATAATTTAAATTGTAAAAAAACATCTACAAAGATACATGTACTACAACATTACTAAATCACTGAACATTTTTACATACTAAAATACAACAAAGATATGTTACAGGCATGATTTATTTGATATAAAATGGAGCTATCATGGTCATGATTGTATGTTAGTTGGATTTACCTATACCATTGTGAGTTCAAAACCTGCTAATGGTGAGGTGTACTTGATACAACATAATGTGATCAAGTTTGTCAGTGACTTGCGACAGGTCGGTGGTTTTCTCTGGGTACTACCGTTTTCTCCACCAATAAAACTAACTGCCACGATATAATTGAAATATTGTTGAAAGTGGCATTAAATACAATAGCCCATAGCTCTTATTTTATTTTTATTGAAAAAATCTAATTAAATAATTTTGTAAATATGTGTTAAAAAAAACCTTAATTAATCAGAGCTAAAGTAACAGAAGTTAATCAAGTGAATGCTTTTTGCTTAATGCCAAATAAGCAATTTTTCAGCTGTATCATGGCACAGAAGTTAATTAAAGCATCATGATTAACAATTTAACCAAATATAAATATTGTCAACCCTAAACATACAAATTAAAACAGAATTTTTTCTTTACAGTTAGATCAATGACAAATCTTAATATTAAAGAGACTAATAGAATCTAACACCGGTGACTGGTCAAGATCGAGAAATCTCAGACACCCACGGGTAAGATTTCAATCGTTCTTTGGCGAGGCTTGCTTGAGTCAGAGAATGATTGAAATTTTACCCGATGGTGTCTGAGATTTCTCGATCTTGACCTGTCATCGGTGTTTGATTATTTTTCTTACACAGACATCCCCCCCCTAATTTTTTTTTTCTTTGTGGTGAAATTCTGTTAGGATGTGTAGTGTTGTATATTTGAAGACGACCGCATCACAACCATCAATGAAATAATATGCAATGTGAAAGAAACACCAAATCATGAACGATTCAAATTGTAATAATATTTAAAATTCGACTTTCATATCACAATAAATATAACAATAGTAAAGAAAACGTTTGTTTTTAAACGAATAAATCAACACAAACACTGTTATTAGAAATGTATGTCATTTCACTGTGACGTCAATAACTCGGTCAGCTGATTGATTCAGTGAACAGGTAATTGATAAGTGCCAACTGTTGACAAAAATCATGCACAAATACTTGTAAACAAATGACACAACATTAAGAGTTTTAAAAGATAGATTAGACTTTGGCTGTACCGTTATATTTTGTAAAGCATATTTTATTTTAATCACATATACAAACAATATTAACAAAGGATCACAAGCAGAGTTATAAATAGCACTGAAAAATCTTGAAGTGACGATTACTTTTGGTGGGTAACAGGGCGTGTAGCTTGTCTTACATAGGGGGGTGTAAGACAGAAAAATATTTTCCCATGAAAATTGAGAACTACTTTATCCTCTGTGTAAGAAAATCAAATCATATATATTTCACAATACAGTGAAACCTGTCTAAACTGAACCCTGAATATGTAAGACATAATACTGTCCTGTGAAATTGTATCCGATTTTCTCCCATTATGACGTCGTTTTAACCCCGCTGAACCAGTGGTGGAAAAATCTGTAATCCTCTAGAGGATTAAAATGTCTCGTGCCTTTCCCCGTATTTGACTCGTTTGACGGCTTTTGAAATAAAGTTCGTGTTAAATATTGGGAGAAGCAAATTCTCCTTCAGTTGCCCATGTGGGTTACGATATTTCTCCACTCTCGAGAGTTAAATTAAAAATTTAAACCACTCGCCTGACGGCTTGTGGTTAACATTTTTAATTTAACTCGCTTGAGTGGAGAAATATCGTAACCCACGGGCAACTGAAGGAGAATCTATATGTATCTTTTTCATATGAAAAATCCCCAACAGACCAAAAGAAGTCACCTCTGCGCTTTATTCCATCCTCAGACTTTATCATAGAAAACAATTATAACAGAGGACAATATTTCACGGTGGACACTATTTAATCCTACAAATAAACCAGAATTCTGAATAAACCGAACATTAAATATAGTCCTAATGTAGGAAATCTTTGTTCATTTAACCTGTATAATTCAAGCACCTGTCTATTGTGAACACATAACTTGATCCCAAGGATGTTGGGTTTATACAGGATTCACCATATGACATTTAGGTCAAATAAAACACCTTAGCCAATATATATTGCACATATTAATGAAAACAACAAATAAAAATACACAAACATACATATGCATGAAAAATTTAGCATTGAAAGGTTATAGAAAAACAGTTTACCTTTAATCTAATACACTCATATTAGTTTTATATAATTCACAGGTGCAATTGGTAATTTGTAAAAAAAATAATAAGTATCAATATCTAGAAGGTAAAATCTTTATAAATCTGAATTTAACAGTATAACAAACAACTGGTTCACATGTACATGTATATAATGAAGTAGGCTTTAAATATGGAGGAAAATTATAGATAATGATATGTACAAAAACATGGACTATGGACTAACAATAAATATTTCCGTAAGTTAAAAAATATATCTTTGGCACATTTACATCAAGGACGGAGTATTAATTCACAACAAAGTATGGGGTATATCGAATAAGTCCAAATTACTCATAATACCGGTATATACTCAGGTCTAATATGACACACCAAGGGATCAGAGAAATGTGTCAGATTGTACAGGATGTAGGAATACTCAGGTCTAATATGACACACCAAGGGATCAGAGAAATGTGTCAGATTGTACAGGATGTAGGAATACTCAGGTCTAATATGACACACCAAGGGATCAGAGAAATGTGTCAGATTGTACAGGATGTAGGAATACTCAGGTCTAATATGACACACCAAGGGATCAGAGAAATGTGTCAGATTGTACAGGATGTAGGAATACTCAGGTCTAATATGACACACCAAGGGATCAGAGAAATGTGTCAGATTGTACAGGATGTAGGAATACTCAGGTTTTATGTTAGTTAACATAAATACATATGTATTTTGGAACCATAATATTTTGTTGGATGTCACAGAATGTCGGAAAACTCACAAGTTGCACTCTATTTGGTAAAGTTGGTTTCTGACAATATTCCATTATTTATATCATTTAAAACCCCTAACATACATCTGATGTATTGAATTTCTAGAAGGTACTATATAATGAAATGGCAAATTAAATATAACTACAAAAACTGACATCAATATATAACTCATTGTAAAATCAATGAGTTGTGTATTTGTCAAGATTTCCCAACAAAATGATACAAACATAAAATTATTATTTCTTTAATTAGTAAACAATATACTACTTAGTCCTAATTGCTGCATGATAATGAAAAGATGAATAGTGAACTAATGTGAACAAAATATTTTAAGAATATGTCTTCAAGACCAGGTTACAAATATCTTTTTAACGATCCGATGTTTAGAAATATTTCCTTGATGCATTATTTTCAAGGGACATAACTGTGAAAAGTTTTTGACATGATTGTTGCACATTTTCTTCTCATGTAATATGTACCATTTCAGATGATTCTATGTAACTTTTAAATTTAAAGGGCTTGCATTGTAAAGTGGTTTTACTAGATAATAGATTTTCCATATCAGATTGCTTTAGTAAGTTACATACCAAAGTTTAAATTATGTATACAAGTAGTTACAAACAATGAGATTCCTCAATTTTCAACATTTTTCATTAAATTTTGAAGTTTAATGGGCATTTGCTAAAAATAAATGACTTCAGGCAGAAGAAAATGGTAACTACTTGTATAGCTCCTACTTTTAACCTATAGAAAGGAGGTAACTACTTGTATAGCTCCTACTTTTAACCTATAGAAAGGAGGTAACTACTTTTATAGCTCCTACTTTTAACCTATAGAAAGGAGGTAACTACTTGTATAGCTCCTACTTTTAACCTATAGAAAGGAGGTAACTACTTGTATAGCTCCTACTTTTAACCTATAGAAAGGAGACAAAGCAACTATAAGAAAGATGTTTATGTCTTTAATATCAAATATGACTTTAATATGATTTTTTCTTTATGATAATGTCAATTAGTAATAATATTTCTACATAGAAAAAAAAACCTCCAGATCACCTGATATGCATAAAATACATTTATAAATGAAACATCTACACTATAAGTCATTCATCAATGTGGAAAACATCACAAAAAATGGTGAAGAAAAAAATATAAAATGAAAAGCATCAGTGGCCTTTTAACTATTCTGTCTTTTACCTATTCTGTCTTTTGAAAAATGGTATGGAGAGAGGCAACTTTTTGTTCACTTAGATAATATCATATAGAGGTGTCCATCTTGCATTTCTAAATCACACAAAAATGAAGACTTTGTAAGGGATCATCCAGCAATTATTCATGTATTCATTATGATAAGACAAATTATTTTATTCATTTTCCCATTTGGGTTTCTATTTTCTTATTATGTCCTGTGGTGGTGGCCATCTTGGATTCCAGTTCAACAAAAAAAACACAAATTTTGAAGAGGGTTTAGTTATATCAGGAATACCCTTACCAAGTAACAATTCCATCCTATCTGAGAGGAAGACATTGGAAAAACAAACCAATTGGAAAGTATAATTGGCCCTAGTTAGCCAAGTAGTCATATTGAATTTTCAAATAGAAAGAAAATCACTGAAAACCATCAAATTACAATGAAGTATTTCTGCCATGTTTGGTTCTTATTTTCTTTCCAGTGGTTTCTGAGATTTAAATTAAAATTCTTAAATTAAAAAGTTTCTTGCAAAGGATGATGATTAATGCAGAATGCAGAGTCACAACAATACATCACTTCATTCTATGAGACAGGTGAGCTAAAAAGCATTTTCTACAAATCTAATCAACAAACATAGATTAATCTATATCTATATATAAGACACCTCCTTTTTGCTATGGAGATCCATTGTTTACTTGTTGATTTACTTTTCTGTGAATTTCCATCTTCAATCTATTCTCATCAGTTTCACCAGTGTTGTTATTCTGAGTCACATGATTGATTTTTTCACATGATTGTTTTTGTCACATGATTAAGACATGCTGTATCTGTTGTAATTTGTTGTTGGACTACTAAGGTTTGTTATTTGTTCATCACAAGGTTCTCCCCCAGAACTGTAATGTTTAAAATAATATTATAAATCATAGTACTCTCCCTTATATTTTAGTAATATCAAAATTCTACTAAATTAGGACAGAAATAAAACAAGGGAAAGAAAAGCTACCATCAGTTTAAATTTTCTTTCCAGAACATTATTGCTTACATTACAAACATATTTAAGATCCTGACTTGTACTGTGTGTAGATAAAACTGAAAAATGTGTATGATATGTCAAAATTTATTTTGAAAGTCCTTGTATCAATGTAGATAGGCAAATTGGCCAAGTCAATTCAGACAAATATACCCTGGTATATTTTTTTTTATCAAATTAAACCTAATGATCATTAATAAATATATAAATTCATAGATGACTTATTATCGTGATGAATCTACAGATTTAATGTACCTGTTGTCTGGTATTTACATACAGATTGAATATTATGATCAACCATGTTTTTTACTAAGTCGTTACACCCATCTTGATATGAAAATATTTCTTAGGAAAATATACCTTTGTAACTAAAGGAACCAATCTGTTTAGCTAAATTGAAATTTTTAAGGTCATACCTATTGAAAGGATGGCAATTCAAAATTCAAATTTTCAATTGTAATGTGCAACTTCTGACATATTCTTCAACTTGTTGAAGGCAATCCTATTTGACAGAAGAAATCACCCATGAAGATATAAATATCAGTCACTGTGATATATTTATCCTCTCTGTTTTAAGTATATGATAAATTGTATATGACATGACTTTTTCAATATCACACCTTTACCTTTACTTGGAGCAGAACCCTCAGGATTATATTGCCATCCTAGGCTGATAAAGGTGTGATATTGAAGAAGCCACGTAATATTCTATATATATATATTACCATGAGAAATCTGATGCATATGAATAATTTGGTGGATTCTGGTAACTTGGAGGTGACATACTTCGAGTTTCTTCACGATGTTGACGGCGTCTGTCTCTAAAAATAAAAACAGTTCATCTTCATGCTTTTGTACATATAAAAAATAGTTGTGGTAAATAACCAAACTATTATAGACATTGCATATATAAATAGGTGAAAGCATAGATGAAAAAATTACCTGCTTCTTGATAATCAGCAATTCTTCAGTATATATGAATGTCACAAAAAAACTTTCTTGGGGTTAATTATATTCTTCTTAACAGAAAATTAAGGTTAGGGCTTAATGAATCATAAATACAAATTGTCTTCTACCATAAACGTTGGGAATAAGTGTGCAATGATCCATAAATATGAATATGAACAGGTTATTTTATGATGAAATGATATCTGTTTGGTACTAGAGAAATACAATTATAATTTAGCAATAGGTAGACATGCTGTTCTACTCAGACACAGTTGAAGCAACATATACCAACATTACAGTCTTCTGTTTGATCTGACCAGGAATAGGACCCACGATCTATCATGCACGAAGCGAGTAACATATCCATTATACCAACAAGACAATACTCGATACAATCCATTGAAACTATGATGTAACTATATACCTAATGTGTATTATCTACAAATAATCATTCAGAAACTTGGTATTTTAATATTATAAAATGTTAACCACCTCGGTGGTGCTTGTCTCAAGTGTGGTATATCAATCACTATGGAATTCCCTTTGTTATTGGACCATGAGTCTACAGACACTTGAAATAATGTCTTGATCAATGTTTAAATATTGTGTAAAAGTTTGTAAAACAGCAAGGCTAGTCTTTTTCCACAAAAAAAAAGAAAGGAAAGAAAAATAATAGGAAAATGAACTATAATCACTTCAAACTCTTTTAAATAGAAAATAGAAAATAGAAGCTCTGGAAAACTTATTACAACAATAAATAATTTGTGAAGAATGTTACCTTTGTAATGTATTAGGTGCAGAGTAACATGTACGTCTTCCTCTAGACTGATGACCATTTCTAGGTAGACTTAATGACCCACTCCTTGGTTCTATCAATAACGTGTCCCTCTTGTGTGAAAGATCACGTAAACTCTGTGAGGCT
Organism: Gigantidas platifrons; assembly: GCA_002080005.1. NCBI lineage: Eukaryota > Metazoa > Mollusca > Bivalvia > Mytilida > Modiolidae > Gigantidas > Gigantidas platifrons. The sequence goes on along the minus strand of MJUT01056016.1, from coordinate 52,273 downwards.
CTTCTTATCGTATTGTAGCACTCCATTTGAAACCTTAAAAATTTTTGTCATTACATGTATACATTGTATTTATCAGGGATTTAGCCAGGATTTTGAGACCATTAGTCACTTCTGCGGAACAGATTTTTTTTTTCTAATTATGAATTAACAAGCTTAATCTTATAATCAGTTACTTTGCCTTATTGGTTAGTAATAGTAATGAAGATTGAAAAGCTATGAAACCCTCCTAGAATGGAAACAAATTGTAATACCCCCCCATTTTCTTTAAATATTACTGTGCTTTTGTCTAATACCACACAAATTGTAATAACCCCCTCCCCCATCCTTTTTGAAATGTTACTGTGCTTTGGTCTAATACCACAACAATTGTAATAACTTATAGTTGTATATTCTTCAGCAGAAAAAAATATGTCTCTGCCATTTGCCCAATAAAATGGTCCAACTTCTATATAGATTCTTTGTAGGTAATGAGTATCTAGAACAAACGTCAAAAACTGAAGCAAGTTGTAAAATAAAGAATTATTTCTAAAACCTCATAATCAAATTGCAACAGTTGGAATAAAAATACTGTAGTTATTTTTTGTTTAATTGCAGACATGTGTCTGTTTGTAAATAGTTCTATAAATAGAACGCAAGTGTTACCCGGATGCTGATCGATAAAAAAAATTATGCATCCTCAGTGCAGTGCATTTCAACGAATTGAATGGCCAACCTTCGCATAAAAATGACCATATTAAATATGAGAACTAAGTTTTCATTTCACAGAAATGAGAATAAATACATAAAAAGTTCATTTGGTTAAAAGTAGCTTCGGTGCGAACTCCTGTTAATCACGCCATTTTTATTTAAGTTTCTTTAACCAAAGTTTATGACTTTTCGAGAAAATCCCTTTCAAAATACTTAATGGATACAAATTAATGAATAGATTTCAATAAACATGATATCAACATTTTCATACATGAAATGTGGCAAAAATAGCAGGGAAAAATAGTTCGTTATGGCAGACATTGTGACGGATCGTGCAATTAATGACGATTACAAAAATACGTCCACTTAAAATACATACTGTGGCATTTTGAGTACATGTCAAAATATAACTATAAAAAAAAATCATTATTGTTGATTTAATTCTTTGTTGGGATCATTATCTTTAACTAGGCAAATCAAGCCAGGTGAGATCAAAGATTACGCAATCAAAACAAAAATTCTATAATCCGTTGATTGGCTTGTAACATGTAATAAAATTGTCATTGTGGTGGCTAATTAGTTTTAATCAGGAAATGAAGAAGAAGAATGGATTGTTACAAACATTTTCTACTATTTTTTGAAAATTCAAGTGATGAATTGGGTACAGGAAATACTCGTCACTTTCAAAAATCAATCGTCAATGACGAAAGTGACGAGCGCCAGCTAAATTACTGATTTATTTAGACATAGGGCAGTTCGCCTCTAAGTCAGACATATCCCTAAATTCGGACATCTTTGCTGACTAGTTCAAAATATTTCTAGATGTTTAATTATCTTCCATCCAAAAGATAAAGTTACGATAGACGTATCTGAATCTAAATGTAACTTCATCTGTCATCAGAGGGGCCCGGGTGGCTCAATGAGTTAGGTCGCTGGATCTAACAACTCATACAAGCCTATCACCAATATGGCGTGGGTTCGCGCCCAGCTTTGTAAATGACAAAAAAGGGTGCACTCGACTCGCAACCGCAAGTGATAAAGTTTACCAGTTGCTTGCCCATGGTCGGTGGTTCTCTCCGGGTACTCCGGCTTCCTCCACCACTAAAACTGGTCGCCATGATATAGCTGAAATATTGTTGAAAGTGGCGTTAAACACCAAAAATCAATCAAATCATCATCTGTCATCAGTGAACATTCTCCATAATTTATGATGCTCTTGAAAAGGGGTGAGATTTGGAGCATAAAATATGCCTTTGACTTGGACATCATGTTAAACATAAGGACAAATTGACCGATCTTGGTTGTTTTATCCTTATTGATACAATACTGAACAAAACAAATATAACATAATTATGCTTAAATTAATGTTTAATGTTCAATTAAAAACATGCGGCAATTTAATACAAATAAAGATATGTAGAATTCGTCTTAATGTTGTATATTTTAATGTATTCGTGTTAATGGCAAATGGTTCCGTTTCAGAAATTTGTTTCAAAAGCTAAAATGAACATCCAAAAGAAGTTTTGACAGAATTTTTTGTGTTTTTCTTGCTATCAAAGTACCAATAAGGCAGTCCCGAAAGTCTGTCATATTTACCATGAAGTCTGTGACTGATTGTTGTATAATAAAAGGAGGTGTCTGACTTATAAACGAACTACCCTTATAAGAGAAAGAAAGTTGCATCACATCTGTTCAAGGGAAATGATAATTTCTTTGGTTTTGTATCATGTCAAGTTAATTTATCGTCTGTTTGAGAATTCAACAATACACAGTTTGCTAATGACCAAATATAGTCCACATCTTTATCTTCAAGGAATGCCTCTTTCCCATATTGAGTTATAAATGTTTTAATTTTTCAACTGATATATATGAAGATTTTTGGTGAACTATATTTATGCTTATTTGAAACTTACTCTTCTTCTGTTCTTTGTTTTCTAAAATAGAAAAATAAAACTTGTAACTAAGAGGCATTCATATAAATTGATGAAAGCATAAGATATAATACATTACATAGGGTTATAGCAAGGATGTGGGATAGGGCTATGTGTTTAACTCCACTTCAACAATATATCAGCTATATCATGGCGGTCAGTTTTATTGGTGGAGGAAACCGGATTACCCAGAAAACTGCTGACCTGCCGCACGTCACTGGCAAACGTTATCACATAATGCTATATCAAGTACACATCGCCATGAGCTGGATTCAAACTGCAAGGATATTGGTGAATAATGGCCCAAGCAAAACATTTTATTGCACAAGCCAGTGAGTACAATTAATATTCTGTGAGGGACAATATGATCAGTATTTGTAAAGTAACCCTTTTATTGTATTGCAAAACTTAAAAAAAACCAAAAAAAAACTACAAGAGCCCCATCTTAACCTTTGCATATTTTCAAGATTTGAAGCATGATTGCACTAGTACAAATATCACGTATAGTATACTACTTTCTTTTTGTTATATTCTACATGAACATATCATATTGCTATACAATAAATACATGATATTATATTACAGCAATATTAGTAAGACAAAACTGAAAAGACTGAAAACGAGTTAACAATGATGTGTGTGTGGTTCTGCTGAGTTACAAGAAGCCTTTAAACAAAGGAATGTTCCTGATCTTTTATTATCTATTCAAAAACATATTTGAATACTTGCTCGTTCTGTTGGCCTGAAAGCTTTGGATTGCTAATTGTTAGAAGAATGTTCAACACGAAGTTATCTGGTATCCAGCTGAGATTATTGAAAAGAGTTGCTCTGTGATTTTCAAAATGTGATTTTAAAGATTTGCATGTGTTCCACCTGACTGTTATCAAATAAGATGCATTATTTTATTCAAACTACACACTTTTTCGAAAGGTAACATTTTTACTTTGTTGTCAAGAAACATGAGTCCACAAATACATGTATATATAGTTATATATACCTTTTACAGCATGTACACATAACAGTAACTGTCAATATGAAGGTTAGAAGCAGGATTATCCCCCCTGGTATAACAAAGCAGTACACAAATTCAATAAAGTAATCTCTACATCTCTCGTCTCCACATATATCTGGTGGGTTGAAATCATCAACTGGCATCATATTGACATCCATTCTATAAACCTACAATGATGAAACTTTACAGTCATATGAATATATGATTCCTGTTTAACTATAGGTGACCCATATTCAGAGATGAAAGTCTTCATAGCTGAAAAAAAGGAAACCCCCTGATACTCATGTTCTAGCCGTTTGGACCAAATGTGACACATTTCATTTACAAACTTTTTTTCAGAAAAAAGGAAATTCACTGATCAAAGGAAAACATTCATCTCTGTATTGTTTAAATAGATTGTGGTGAGAATAAGTAATTTTTTGATAAGATGATGATGATGATGTTTATGTGTTCTAGATGAACATGCTCAGTTTGGTTTTAATAAAAGTGTGTCAGCTTACAGTATCAGCATTTTATTTTGTGTTCATTATAAAGAAGAGCATTGCCATTATCTTTGACATTTTCAATTACTAGTGGCCATAAACTCTTAAAAAAAAAAAAAAAAGAGAATAAAACTAATAGTAAAAATAAATATTAAATAAAAATAAAAAAAATAAAATCCTATGCTGGCTATTGATCTCGGGGGCTTATCAAATTTTAGAATTTTCTATCATACATCAGTATGTGATATTATATTTAAAGGGCAACAATGAAACTGTACATGCCTGTTTTTCAATTTATTTTATTATTATTATTGATGTGAAAACGTAGTCATCACTGTCTGTATTTACTCCTTAAAGATTGTTCTATATGCTTCTGCTATGACTATAATTTTACTGTTTTAATATACATGTACGGAAAGTCTGACCATGGACCATAGTGGGTAACATGTTTGGAGAATGCCACGCTCCTTGCATGCTAAAGACCTCTGTTGTAGATTTTGAAAAACTCTTCATTCTTTTTCAGTGGCAGTCAAAAGTTGTTGATCTGGTAGACCCATCCCTTCCGTCATTTCTATACTGAATTCACTGTTTTCATCCTGAATACAGCTGAAATACTGCTTGTTGGACGTTAGGCAATAATCAATTAATCAATCACAATGCACTTAAGGGTGCCTACCACATTTTCAATAATTTTCTTTGTTCATTATGAAATCTCTAAATTTGTTCAAATATACATGTAACTCGAGCTCTCATACAATGTATGATTTCAAAAAAGTTTTCCACATAACAAATATTGATCATATCTAATTCAGTAGATGAAATTCATGGGAAAATACAATTTCAGCAATGTCCCCCATCTTAATAAATTTATTTCTGTTACAGTTTCACTTTGTACAGCTTATGGACAGAGGCAGAATATAACAACAGGATTATTTGTGTTATGCCTATGGCGATGGACACTCTAAACTACATCATGAAATTTGCTACTAGTATTTCATGGAACTTTTCAACGTATATGTTTAAAATAGTGAGTTGATCAACATGTTTTGTGCAAAAACTGAAAGAAAATAATTTATACAATTACATTGTAAATAAGCATAGCCATAGTGATTACTTTGTACTGTACGTTTTCAATAATTTCCATGTCAATCAGATAAAATATAAATCATAAATACAAGATTAATGGGGGGTGGCAGCAGTCACTGTAAAGATACTGTTACATACAACAGTTGATGTATATATATATTGAACATGTACATAAGGATCCAGTTTTTAGATTTTAGTGGTTGAACTTTTTAGCGACCCAGTGACTGTGTATATAGAATATTAAATACAACCATATTGGTTTATTTTTACCTTTTATCCGAAATTTTTAATTATTCGATATTGTGGGTGTAAATAAGGTGCATATAGTGCAACTCTAATAGTAATATAAGTACAAGTTGTATACTTGGTGGTATATATCTGGGAAGAAGAAGAAGAAATAGGTGTCTAAAGTTTTATTTCCTTTTAAGTTAAACATAGAATACTTCTACATATATGCTAGAAATCTTTTAAATTGGACAAGGCCAGGTGTTACTGACCATAAAATAAATGCAATATTATTGTTTCTTTGTTAGTTTGTGTCTTACCCTTAGTCTGAGACTGTTGTTTTTATGAAATTATGTGATGACTGAAATAGATCTGCAATAATATACAAGAAAAAGACACATAGTACTACAATTCATTTAACAAATAAAGAGTGAATTGGTGTAACCTATATTGGCATTAAATCAAACTGGAAGTCTGTTTCCACTTATAATTCCTTCATCTTGTCAATTGTTGGTCTTTAGACAGTTCTTTAGCTGGGGCTGAACGGAAAACCTGTCCTACAGTATCCGTCTCTCCTCCCGTTTTATTTATATGACACACCGTTACATTAGCGTAGAAATGATAAATTGAGGTAATCACATACAACCCAGTCAATTTAATGTAGCATAATTTATAATCGAGTACCGATCATATTTAAAAAATTATTAGGATTTCAGAAAGGCAGAGATCGAAATTTGTTTCAATACTTTTGTGAAGAAAATATATCAACTTCCGGTACAGATGGCAAGCGCAATGAGTACGATTTCATTTGTTTTTAAATGTCATATAGTTTATTTATTTATAATTTTAAAATGCATAATTGTATATCAATAATATCAATATTAGACCGGACAAAATACATGATTACTTCTATTTGTTTCAACTTTCAAAAGAAGTATATCGACTCGCAACCGCAAGTGATAAAGTTTACCAGTTGCGTGGTCGGTGGTTCTCTCCGGGTACTCCGGCTTCCTCCACCACTAAAACTGGTCGCCATGATATAGCTGAAATATTGTTGAAAGTGGCGTTAAACACCAAAAATCAAAATCATCAAATCATCAAAAGAAGTATAGCTAAAGACCAAACACAAATTACAGACTACAGTACAGAGTAATTAAACAAGTATTAAGAGCAGAATCGACCAGAGAAGCGAGCGATAGATACATGTAGGCTAGTCATAGCATCATATGCATACCTGTTAACCTCAGAGATTGTGTATGTGGGAGATCTTCCACATTCCAACTATTTAATGTGGGAGATTTTACGTGACAAACTTTTTCACACTAAAATTATTAGATTAAAGCAAACAAAATTTACTGTACAACTTTTATTGTTGTTGCTGAGCAACATTACTTCAAACCACTTTGGTAGGACAATACAGCTTGTTTTGCTGATCTTAGAACAGAGTCACTTGGTTCGTACTCATAACACAACAAGTTTTGATTTTGCTTTACACATAATAAAGAGCAAAGTGTGTCATTGTTCAACTCGGATCTCATATCTGTCTGGATTTTTTTTAACATAGAAAAAATTCTCTCTGGGTCTGCATTTTTAAGATTGGTTGATTTCCTTGTTGAAGCAACTGCTTTTTTGTGTGAATCTCCATCAGCATGTCTTTTAATATCACATACACCACCATGGCTGACACTAAAATTTGTAGAACAAAGTTTGCAAAATACCATATCATTCCCTAAAGAAGTAGGCTGCACCCGTTCGTATAATTTTGTCCAGTCCTCCAAGAATTTGCAATAATGTTTCTTTTTCTTTGAAGAAAGGGTTCTAGGTCCTGAATTCCAACGTCTCCTTGATTGTGACATAGTTGAATTGTATTTTTTTAAAGTTTTTTTCGTATTTAAGTACATGTAAGTAATTGAACGATATTCGCCTTCAAATTTTCTTTTTCCACAACTTTGATTCGTGTAGTTATCCATTCGATATTGTAAACAACTTACATTATCGGCGTTTCTAGTAAAAACCAAGAGAATTCCGAGTAACAATCGGCTGATTCACGCAAACGTTTTAATGACCCAGCTGATAAAAACAACAAAAATGGCATCCAATTTTTCGATTTTAATCAAATTTATGGTGACGGAAGATAATGTGGGAGAAGTATTTCAAAGCGGGAATTTTTAGTCTCCCGCGCGGGAGGCACATTCTTTGCGGGAGGCCGAGCTCAAAAGCGGGAGTCTACCGCGAAATGCGGGAGGGTTAACAGGTATGCATATGACTTTTGAAGAGACAATGTTTATGTATTGTATAGACATGTAAAAAAAAAACTGTTCGTATTAAAAAAAATAATTGTTTTGATTGTGATGTCGACTTGGTCGGTCTAGATCAAGTATAAGCTTAAGACTAAGGGTGAAACGATTCACCGTATGTACCGAAATCTCGATTATTTTGGGGACGGTTCAGTTCACGATATGTGGAGGCCGCTTACGATACAAACGATATGATGCTCATTTTTTGAAAAAGTAGTGTTGAACTTCCGTTTTCTTCTTTTGGTGATTATTTAATTAATATTCTGAGAAAAGTGAATCGATTAATTTATGCTTTTAAAATTAATTAATCAAATATCAAATATTTATAATTTCCGCTAGTACGTAAAAAAAAAACATGGCAGCACCCATGTCGAGTGAAGGAATAGTTACAGTTTCCTATAAAGCGTATCGTGATACGTATCGTAATACATATCAAATATCGCAATACGTATCGTTTGTGGAAAAAGTGTATCGTTACACCCCTTACTTAAGACCCAGAAAATGTATTCGATATCTTTACAGCATAAATGCCAGTAGTAAAGACATGACGACATGTTTGCTTTCAGAGTACATTTCTGATTCAAATATAGAATTGATTTGTCAAAAATGTCAAAATACTTCAGAATATCTTACTTACCGTTACTTACACGTACTTAGGCCCTTTGCTCCGCTATGGAGCATAGTCCATTGACGAATTCCTTCCATCTAACTCGATTTGGCGCTAGTTTTTCTGCCGAATTCCAGTTGTGTCCCTGTTCTTTCAATTCTGACTCTGTGTCTCTACGCCAGGTGTTTCTAGGTCGTCCTCCGCTTCTTTTGCCTTGTGGGTTCCATATTTGAGGGCCTGTCTGGTGATGCTGTTTGGTGGCTTCCTCAGTGTGTGGCCAATCCATACCCATTTCCTCTTTTTAATTTGTGTGTTTATGGGGTCCTGGTTTGCTCTTTGCTAAAGATCCTCATTTCTGACTTTGTCGAACCACCAGATGTTCATGATTTTTTGTAGGCAGTTGTTGATGAATCTTTGAATTTTTGACAACATGGCCTTTGTTGTTCTCCATGTGTCTGCCCCATATAAAAGCACAGATTTTACATTTGAGTTAAAGATTTTCATCTTTGTGCCTCTTGAGATGTTCTAATGGCACTCATACTTTCCCTAGAATGTTGAAGATGACTCTGTCTTTGTTAATTCAGAATACTCCAAAGATTTTTTAAATAATTTATTGTGAATAATTAAGTTCAACTTCAAGCTTTGTTTAATTGCTTTTTTAGAAGAAGAAGCAATCTTGATTTTTCTTGCACATAACCAAAATGGCAGATGAACTATTTTTAATTCCTGTTTCCGGTTCCAACAAAGAATTTGTTAATATAGTATTCAGCTCTATTTTATTTTATTTTTTACCACATTTCTACTATTAAGTGCCACCTACCTACCCTGTTTTTTTTTATTTTAATGTAACCTGAACCACACATATGTTTTTATTTGGCCTAAGGAGATATTTTCATTTGACATATCCAATTCCAGCCCACTGTTCCCAAACACGCCTGGGTACTGGTGAATGTTGCCAGAGCTCAAACCTAGGTGGCGGATAGGGGTGTCCTCTCGGTGAAGCTGTCAGATTATAATATGGAATCCTGACTGAACCATAGTTGGTAACATGTTTTTGAAAGGGTTACGCTCACTGCATGTTAAGTAGCTATTTTGTAGGTTTAAAAAAAGTGTAGGCTGATTGTAGCCGCTACAGTTTCAGTTTTGTCACAAGTCTAAATTTTTCGTCCATTGCCAACTGACCATGCTTCCCAGTGACAGTCAAAGGTCGTTGACCTGATTGGCTCATCCTTCCCTCATTTCTATATAGTTTTTATATACTTGTTGTTGTATTGTTGAATATGTTCCCACTAAAATACATTTGGAACAATGGTGATTTTTACCAATATGCTATGAGAAGAAAACAAGGTATTCTGATTGTTGTGGTTCTTCATATTTACTCAGGTATCCAGTTTGTATTTACCAGTAGAAGTAAATAGGAACAATTAAAAAATGATATATCAAGCCTATCTACATGTAGTTGTCAGTTGAAGTATCATATCATTCAGAATATTTGGACTTGCTTATACTTTTCAATGGAATATGCAATATGAATGGTGCAGACACATGACATGGAGAACTTTTGTCTTTTTGGTGTTAATTTATGGACATGAATATTAAAAGCCTGCAATATATGAATTAATGAGCAGAGAAATTGTTGTCTTAATGATCTACTGATTCCATTTTTGTTGAAAAATTGAAGAAACCTTAAAAATATGTTTATTTTTGTTTGTTTGCAGAATTCAAAATTCATGGACCATTGGATGATTGGTCCACCAGAGAAAAATTAGCCTTGGCATGTTCTGTCTTACGAAGTGGAGACCAAAACTGGTAATACATACATGTATACTTATTAACGGTTTGTGCACATGTAGCTTTTTGATTTCGTAAAATTTAATTAGTTTCTTGTGATAATGAAACTACATGAATGGTGATGATAATAACTCCCTTCTAACAAAAACAATTTATGATATTAATTATATTCATGTGTTATACCAGCATGACCAAAAAGTGTTAATATTGTAACTGGATATGCTACATGTACATAACAAAGAGCCTTCTAAAATACACAGTGTATTATTTCTTATGAAATTTGATATAAGTGAACATTAACTGCATTGGAACAGATAGAAACTTTAAAACAGTTTTTTGTTTAAACAAAACAATTTTCTATTCATTAAAACATGAAATGTTATGCAATATAATCAAAATCTTTGAGGATTTGTTAATAGTTTTAAATGATCATTAGAAATTCAATTTGATGACATGTACCAGTATTTGTATACTGTAAAATTAATTAGAATATAGAATTATAAATGTATTTGATAAAGGTGTTCATTAGTTCTTAACAAGATATGTTATGCAGTTACTCCTACTACATGTACAAATGTAGCAATTAATGTAAATAAACAAAATATTTTATCCGTAGAGTTTTTATTACATAGATACACAAAATGTAATATAGACATTGAATAACATTTTATTGAAGATTACTGAAATCACACATACGTTTTAATGTGGAAAAGACACAAGAAGTTAATTTTGAATCTCTTTGTATTTCAGGGTTTCAGTCAGTAGGGCCATCAAACCATTTGGAGAAAACAATAGGCCACCAGAATGGTTTTCGCAAAGGGTAAGTATTATATTTGTTTGTTTACCATGTACAGTAATGGAATGATTCATCTTTTTTACATTGGTCCAAGATAGGTCAGCAATGTACAATAATGTCATGCTTGAATAATACAGAATTCAATATTAATAGGTGACATCGAGTCCAATACGGGTTTTCAATACAATACGGACGAGTACAGTATCTTTCCATATTGTACACTGTATAATGACCTACATGTATTTATTATACAGCTGAAATGATCAATACTGTAACAACAATTTTATGTTTAACTTTTAATACAGTCTAAATAGAGCAACTGCACAACAGTATCTCGTCACATTAGTAAAATGTTCTGTATCAATACAGACCCCATAAACTAAGAATGAATTAAAAGCAGCAAAATAATAGATCAACAATTATTCTGAACAACTTTCTTTTTTTCCTCAAACTGTTAAATATCGAACAAGTTAATTTTTCCCGTATTGTACAACCGGAAGCCGTATTTTTTCCATATTGGACGTCCAATACGGAAAAAATACGGCTTCCGGTTGTACAATACGGGAAAAATAATGTATGGTTACATGGGTCTTTTTGATTGGATTAAAATTATAGCTGTATAATAATCATGATTTAATAGATTAATATAAGATTTCAATACCTGCCACAGAGCCAAAATCTATTCATGACCTAACAGCATAAGTGAAATAAATTTATTTTCATCTTTTTAAAACTAATTTTTCTTGGAGACATATAATAAAACAATTGATGACTTTTTGATTTCAGTTCAATGAAATATTTATAAACCAAGAAACTGATATTCACCATTTGAATGTAATTATAATTGTATGATATTGGTTGTTATTTCAGAATTGTGCCTTACAGTATACAGATTTATTAGAAAAAGTAGAAACACCCAAGTGAGTACAAACATATGTACCATGTTTTACTTTCTATAGATATTTAAATGGCATTATTTCTGTCATAATAAACCTGTATATATATTAGATCAATAACCAATGTAGACTTTTAATATTCCAGAATATGTGATACAGTATTACAGTGTAACTATTAAGTATTTAAGTCTCATTCATCAGGATAATACTAACATTTCATAAGGCAGAGTATGTAGTAACTGTTGTAGAAATAGGAAATAACTCTGTTAATGTTATGCATTTATAATATAATAAAGAAGAGTAGGAGAATTTGCTATGTTGTATATTTTGAAAATAACTATTTATTAGCATGTCATAATGGAGAAAGTGGGGAATTCTTGTAGACATGGGAAATAACTCTTGTTTGTCTTAATTCAGAAAGTGGGGAATTTCTTGTAGACATGGGAAATAACTCTTGCTTGTCTCAATTCAGAAAGTGAGGAATTTGTTGTAGAAAAAAGTCTTGTTTGTTTTTATGAAGAAACTAAGGAATTGTTTTCATTTTGTAGATAAAACAAATGAATAAGGTGAATTTTAGACTATACAGTTACAGAACAATAGCAATAGAGGGTGTCTTGATAGATGAATGTAGACAAATTAATCAATATTATATATCTGTTTTACAGGAGAAAGCGAGGAGATCGAGGTGAAATAGAGACTCCGCAGTTACAAATTATCAGACAACTTGCTGTCGACAGAGCAGAAGAATTAAAGAAACATGTAGTTGAATATCAACAAAGATATAAGTATGTTTTACTAAAAAGTTAAAAATGGACCCTTATTATATCATGCTTAGTATCTTTGATGATTGACATCTATTTTAACGGAGTTATATAAAGGTAGCGAATTAGGGAAATTCACACAAGTTTGCTATTTAGTCGCCATATGAAAATATTGCCTTATATATATATATTAATCTAGAACAAATATTTGACTTTTCCATTTTCAAAAAATGTCTATATTCATTTCTCAAGAACTGACAATTTAAAGCGCCATACAGTGTAGTGGAATTGTAATCACATGGAAAATTCTATCAGATTTGATCTTGATGCAAAACAACATACAAAGAGACCCCTATTTATTTATCATGCTTAAGTAGGTGACATAGGTATCTAATTTGAATAAAGCTACTGTTTATCAATAATTAATCACTTGCTGAAATGAATGGTCCAGTTACACCAATAAACTTATTGTCAAGCATTATTTTCTCAAATATGGATAAGTTGTTTTATTGGATAACTTGAAATAAAAATTAATTAGTAAGAAAGAATATAGATGTAAATGAACATGAGAGACCATCCAACATTACACTTAGACATAAATTAAAGTAAAGGAACAAAACATTTATTGCTGTCCTACATGTCACCATTGCAGGAGGGTCTTCAACAATGAGAATAAGTCTTACCCTATAATGAGTGTGAAATGGCCCCTAGCCTGCAGTAGATCGTTACTCTTTACTTCTGTTGATAAACTCTACATCTGGCAATCTCTGTCGTTCTCATGTTAAATATGTTTGTATTTAGTTGCAAAGGGATATAGTAACGCTACCGTCCGTCCTTCCGTAACATTCTTGTGAACACTGTAGAATCAACATCCTTCAATGGATTTTGACCAAACTTGGTACATACTTAGTCCTTAAGAGAATCTGGAACACTATTGATTTTCAAGGTCATAGGTAAAAGGTCATGGTCACCAGGTCAAATTTTTAGGCGAAGGGATACGCCATGCTTTGCGTTGCCCTTGTTCCAAATTATACATTTTTTTGTATTTGAATATTGAAATATAATAATCTGTCTGTTAGTCTTCTACAGAACAAGGTTAGACTATATATTTACATTGATTAAGCAGAATATTTTTCCTCTTTTATGTAACAACTTTCACAATTCACAAAGAAGCTACCTGTGTACTTCTTTTACAGGAAGTTTAAATTATATGTTTGTCTATTATGTTTTATTACAGAAAGTTAAAAAGGGATTTAGAATGTATAAAATCAGGACAATGGGATGATAAATTACCAGATATATGGCAACAGATACAAAAGTATGTCTACTTTTTATTTTTTTATTTTGAGTACAATTTGACTATTAAATACTGGTAATATTTTATGAAATTGATAAAGTTTAGGAAGAATTATTTGTCCTTTATAATAATACAGTTCAATTCAGTTACTTTATATTTCTTTTCTTTTTTTTTCTTTGCACTTTTAACAGCTTTAAATATTTCTTAAATAAAGTACATGAGGAGAATTAAATCAAATCTGAATGTGATTTTCCCATTGGAGTAAATACATTTTTAAATATGGTTAGAATGTTAACAAACATATTTTTTAGAGACAAACTAGCAAAGGAAGCGGCTTTGATGAAAGAAAAGAAAACAGATATACAAGAAGAAGAAGAAGAAGGTTTGGAAGCTTATTATAACCCTCCCCCACCCCCCTCTCCCCAC
>MJUT01055995.1:69310-79332 GCA_002080005.1 Gigantidas platifrons | reverse complement strand
GTAACGAGAAGAAACGAAGGGTTTTACTCAGTACTTTGAGGGGTCAGGCTGAATCATATGCTTATGGTATGCCTTTAATAGTACAGAGAGACTACTTCCGTTTGAAAGAGAAGATGGAGGTACGTTTCGGACATTCTGCTTTGAAGGAACGTTTTGTCACCGAGGAAAAAATGAGAAAGAGGCAACCTAATGAATCGCTTAGAGATTTCGGTCAAGCTATAGAGGACTTGTACCGAAGGGCATACCCTGACAACCCTGAAATTGTTGAAGAGAACTCCATTAAATCCTTTCTCGACAGGTGCGGCCAATCAGAAGAATTCCGACTTGCTGTTAAAAGGACAAGGCCAAAGACCCTGCAAGAGGCGGTTATCAACTCCATGCAGGAGGAGTGTCTTAGGGCTGGGGAGAAAGACCTCGCTAAGAATGGTAGGCCTATACAACGACCTATATATGAGGTTGGTGATGATGTAGATACCAGAGAAGTTGGTACAAATACAGGTAGATTTACGAGAGGTGAATTTATTAGAAACCAAGTGAGTTATGGTCCTTATAGGAACCAGAATGAAGTGAATTCATATCCACGTTATAACGGGATAAGGTCCCAAGCGCGACCTTATCAACGTAGTATAGCACGTGGAAGAGGTAGAGGAAATGTATATGGGAATTGTCCACAGAATTTCCGAGCAGAGGGAAGAGCTTGTAGAGATTCCAGGGAGACGCCTTTAAACTAGAAGGGACCGGCACTAGGGGCCATGTGTCGGTCTTCCCACAACGGCCTAATGAAATGATAGAAAGTTGTCTCCAAAAGAAAAAGAGACGGAAGCGAAAGAGGCAAAAGTTAAGGGAAAATAAGAGTTTGATTAGTAGTTCTTGTAGCAGTGACGGTAGAGCCCCTGACGTCCTAGGCCCTAATTTTGGAACCTTGGCATATCAGGAACGCACTACATCACACACTAAAGTACAAAGTACAGGTTGTATGACGATACCTGGTAGCGTCGAAGGGGTTTTGGTAAATTTCAAAATTGATACAGGGGCTAAAAGCACCTTTATTACTACAGAGACATATGTGGCGATGGTAGACAAGCCGGTACTCCAACCTGTTCTTAATTGTTATGTTACTGCAAACGGTCAAAAATTAGAGTGTTTAGGAAAAGCTATGATGTCCATTGTATTTGAGAACAGTAGTTTTGAACACGAAGTGATCGTGGGGGGTGATAAGAGTAATTTAATAGGAGAAGACTTTATAGTGAAGTATAGGGTTGTATGGGATCATGACGAATCCTGCATGATAATAAAGGGCCAATGTATACCCTTGGATGTGGGAGATGAAAGATTGATGTCCGGGCGTGTAATTGCCCTAGAGACGATGACGGTGCCAGTAGGGCACGAGGCTGTAATAAAGTCAGGTTTAGCTAACCGGGCTAAGATTACACACAGTAATTTTATCGGCGTCCTAACCCCTGAAATATCCTTTCTAAAAAGGTATGGATTGCCATTAGCCAAAACATTGGTAGATGTTTCTAATGAAATTATCTATGCCCGAGTATATAACCCGGGTCCAGATGAAATACAGATTTATAAGCATACGCATATCGCCTTATTCACACCAATCAAGAGGGTCGGTTCAGTGGCGGCCATAGATAGTCAGTTAGAAAGACAGAGCCAGGTTAGTGAAGTAGCGGACGAACTTGAAAATATAGTTCCTGAACATTTGCAGTTGTTGTACGAGAATGGTTCGAAATATCTTGACCAAGAACAGAAGGTAAAATTTAGACAGTTTTTGATAAAATACCAGCAGTGTTTTGCCAGGCCAGGTGATGTCGGGCGCACACATCTGGGAACACATAAGATCAAGTTAACTGACGAAACACCTATTAGGAACCACCAAGGCGGATTCCTATGTATAAGCGTCAAGCTTTAGATGAAGAGATCAAAAAGTTGGAAGGACGTGGGTTAATTGAGAAATCGTCTAGCCCTTGGTCAGCAGAGACAGTGATGGTCCAGAAGAAGGATGGCACGTGGCGTATGTGTGTAGACTACCGTAAAATTAATGAGAAAACCGTAAAAGACGCATATCCACTTAGTCGCATAGATGAAAATTTAGATGCGTTAGACGGGGCTGACTGGTTTACGTCACTTGATCTTGATATGGCGTATCACCAGGTTCCTATGGAAGATGCCGATAAAGAGAAAACCGCCTTCGCAACGCCTAGAGATGGCCTATATCAGTTTACTACCATGCCATTTGGACTTTGCAACGCAGCAAGTACATTTCAACGGATAATAGAGAAGGCATTATGTGGACTTCAGTGGCATATAGCAGTATTGTATCTAGATGACATAGTCGTTTTCAGTAAGACTTTTGATCAGCATTTTGAAAACTTGGTACGTGTCCTAGATAGGTTAAGTATAGCCGGGCTAAAACTCAAGCCTAAAAAGTGCAGCTTTTTACAGAAGGAAGTACAATTTTTAGGTCATATCGTCTCAAAAGATGGGATAAGAACTGATCCTGATAAAGTAAAAACTGTTAAAGATATGAAAGCTCCAAGAACAGTTACACAAGTAAGAAGTTTCTTAGGATTGTCCTCTTACTATAGGAAGTTTATCAAAAATTACTCTAAGATTGCTAAACCATTGTTTGATCTGACGAGGAAAGATCACAAATTTGTTTGGACAGAAGACTGTGAAATATCTTTTAACGAGCTCCGAGATAGATTGACTACAGCCCCTATTTTGGCGTATCCCCGGGCAGATGGGTCCGAGTTCATACTGGACACTGATACCAGTGCTTACGCAATCGGTGCTGTACTGTCACAAATCCAAGAGGGTAAAGAACGAGTAATTGCCTATGGGAGTCGGACTCTGGACAAACCGGAACGCAATTACTGTGTTACAAGGAGGGAGATGCTCGCCGTCGTATATTTCACAAAATATTTTAAACATTATTTGTTAGGGAGAAAATGTATTGTTAGGACAGACCATGGTTCATTAACTTGGTTACCAAATTTCAAAGAACCCGATGGCCAGATACATAGATGGATACAACAGCTGAGTCAGTTCCATATGAAAATAGAGCACCGCCCTGGTAACAGACACGGGAACGCAGATGCGATGTCTAGATTGAAGACGGACAATGGAGTTGTGTGCAAACAATGCATGATGCCCTGGAGTTATGTCTATGCTGGCCCAACCAAATCGGAAATAATAAACATGAAAGAAGGGGAAAATAAGGTAGGGCAAACAGTAGATGCCATCTTAGATGATGATGATGAAATATCGGAGGAAGAACAGATAGCTGGTAATATCCCAAGTCCAAAACATAAGACCACTTTTCGTGGAGATATGTCCAGGCAAGATGTTTCGGGAGAAACGCCAACTCTAAGAAGGGGGAGGAAACCTAACAGACCCAAATCAGCGAAACCGATTGAAAAACCGAAAATTTATCTGACATTAGATTCAATTCGAGGAATACAAGGGAGCGACCCTGTCTTGAAAGAGATCCTAAAATTTAAAGAAAATGGTGAAAAACCTAATTGGACTGATATTAGTCATGAAAGTAATGAGATAAAGTTTTGGGTGGCAAAATGGGAGTCGTTAGAAGTAAAAGAAGGAATATTGTGTATGTATTGGGAAGATAATGTAGTCAGAAATAGCAGATGGAAGATTTGTATTCCCAATTCGATAGTAAAGTCAGTCCTTTGGTATATGCATGACTCGAAGACAGCAGGTCATGTTGGAATTAAAAAGACTTTTGAAAAATCTAAAATGTCACCCTTTTATTGGCAAAACATGCAGGACTCCGTCAAACAATATGTTGAACAGTGTGAAATTTGTGGTGAACGTAAAAATCCACCAAATAAAAAACGTCATTTACTTCAATCCTATGTAGTTGGTGCACCTTTTGAAAGAATAGCCAGCGATATAGCAGGGCCTTTTCCAGTTACAGATAATAAAAATCGCTACATATTAGTGGTAGGGGACTATTTTACAAAACTTACTGAGGCTTATGCTATGCCGGATATACAGGCTACAACGGTTGCAGAAACTATATTTCGTGCATGGATCAAGAGGTATGGATGTCCACTAGAGATTCATTCCGACCAGGGCAAGCAATATGAAAGCTTACTGTTTCAAGAGATGTGTAAAATGTTGGAGATAAATAAAACCCGGACAACACCTCTTCACCCAAGATCAGACGGAATGATCGAGCGCATGAATCGAACCATAAACGATATGCTATCGAAATACATTCAGTCACATCAAAAAGATTGGGATCAACATTTGGACTTCATTATTATGGCCTTTAATTCCACTCCACATGAGAGTACGGGTGTCAGCCCGTATAGATTAGTATATGGTCGTGAAATGGTGTTTCCATTGGAAATTATAACAGAAAAAATAGAAGAAGATATGGACGAGCCAAAATATGTCTCTGAGTATGTAAGCGAACTGGAATATCGTTTGCGTGAATCCCATAAGGTGGCTAGAAGACATTTGAAGGCTTCTGCAATACGACAGAAAGTTTCATACAACACAAATGTGAAACGCCATAATTATGACAAGGGAGACCTAGTCTGGCGGAATCAGAAAAAGAATGTTCCAGGATTAAAACTGAAGATTTCAAGACATTGGACGGGTCCTTGGGTAGTTGTAGACAAGTTGAGTGATGTTATTTTCAAAATTCAACACTCTAAGAAGTCTGCTCCAGTAATCATTCATGGCGACAATTTAAAATTATATAGAGGAAAATAGACGGCTAAATGGTTCAACTTTCCAAATAACGAAAGTATTCCAATAATATTACCCGATTTGACAGATTTTTTCCGATGCTCCTAATACACAGACAAGTGCAGATGGCGAAATTTCTATGCGAGGAAATGAGTCCACAGATATACATGAAACAAAAGAAAAAGACGTAAATATCCCTGAACCAAGTACTTCATACACACACTTGAGCCCGGATAATTCCCAGAGCCCGAGTAGAGCCCGGTGCCTGAATACATTCCAGAGCCCGAGTAAAGCCCGGTGCCTGAGTAAATTCCGGAGCCCGAGTCATAACCGGACACGTGCCCGGCAATTAGATAAACCAGCTCTGCGCGGGAAATTTGCGCAGTCTATTAGTAAACAAAGAGAGAATATACACACGAGGTCGAAAAAAGGAAGAGAGATACATTTACCAGTTAAATTAAAAGATTTCGTATTTGCCGTGATGAAAGACGATAAAGGTGATTCACGTAAACACATTTGTGAGGATTGTGGGCAAGGATATGCCAGTAAAAGAAATCTAAGGCGACACCGTAATCAGGTTCACGACACAGAGGTATCATTCATCAGATGTCCAGTAACAAACTGTAGAAATTATTACTTTCGGAGGGAATATCTTGTGTTTCATTTAGAAAGTGGACACAAGATGACCAAACAAGAAGCCAGGGATACGATGAAAACTGTATCTATGGAGTTGGGATCTCGATATGACCTGGAACCGAAGAAAAATATAAGGCCGGCAGACAGTACTAATGTAGTATCTGAATCCCGTGAAAGAATTAATGTAGAAACTGAGCATAATCTTGACTTTCTCGATTTGTTTGCAGACAGCTCAGAGTTTGATTTTGAACAGACAATCGATGTCAACAATATTGTGATAGATGAGACAGTTGACGAGCTCATAGAGAGTTTAAGTAATGTTTCTCGTGAATATGAGATGGAGAACATCCTAGATTCATTAACAAACAGTGATGTGACACTGGAGAGTTCAGAAATTCCTACTTGTCCATTAGATGTCTATCTAAAGGATGGGCAAGTGGCTGGGCCGTCCGGTTTAGGTCGGGAGCCCGTACTCAAACCAGAAGAAGTTATTGAAGAAGTAACAGAGGAGATTGTAGACGTGTTGTGTGAGTCGGACAGTGAAGATGATAATAATGACCAGGGAGAAGCTCCAGTTTATGTTGAAACTGTGGAGACACTATCGGTGACTCTTGTAGCAACTAGATTGTATGTTGGTGAGGAGCTTGTGTCAGAAAGAAGACGACACACATTCGAATCATCCCTCCATTATCAACCAGATGATATTGACTGGATGAATTTTTTTAGAAATATGCAAGAGGAAGTGATCAGACATGCACAGACGCAACACAGGAGAGAAGCTATGGCGGAGGAATTGCCTACGGTAGATGACTCTTGAAGTACCCTACCCTGAACTGATCTATAAATAAACATTTTAAATGACAATGTATGCCATACTTACATTATATTGTTTTTTTTTTATTTTTATGCAAATGATTTTTATATGAATGTACATATTGTTGATTTTTTTTTATAGATTTTTTTACTGTTGATATATACATGTATTCGCAATTTTGGTTTATGACCCTGATGTATTTTGGTGTCATTCGCCCCATTCTGAGTGAATACTATAACCTCGTTACATATTTACATATATTTTTTTTTTTATTAAGTGGTGTAAAAATTGTTCGGAACCCTACATTCTTGGTGTTTCGAATTAATTCAATGTTGACAATCATGTTTTTTTTCATATATTCATGTGGGTTTTTTTTTGTTTGTTTAAGATAATGGAGCTTGATTCCCTTTCTTGTTTGGTGTTTCAAGGCCCTTATTAAAGTATTTGATGTACATATATGTAGTTAGAATTAAGTCATAGACCCCAAAAGTTCATTTAGAGTCTAATGGTCATATAATTAATAACTTAGTCATTTTATGTCTAGTCTAAGTAACTTTTACTCAGGTGCATAATATTTTACATTTTTTTTTTATGGTTGTTTTTTGGTTCTGTATGTGTTTTATTAGATATGTGTATACATTTTTTTTGTTCGTTATGAAGGTGCTCAGGGGTTTGTTATTGAGAAATGGTGCTATTTTATTTTTTTTATATCTTTGATATGTAAATTCCTGAACAGCGGAGGTTCAGTGCAAGGAGGGGGGCTGTGTAACGTTTTTATATTATCGTGATACTTATTTTGATATTATTTTTACGTTGTTCTAGTGAAAGTCAATAAGTCATTCATATTTCATCATCAATATTTAAAAGGCCACTAGTATTTCATAAGAATTCTTTGTAATTAGGTCATTTGCCCTGTTTGCCCTATGTATTTAGGCCATTTGCCCTGTTTGCCCTATATAAATAAGTCATTTGCCCTATATAATTAGGTCATAGGCCCTGTTGTGCCCTAGTGCCTTGTTAAACTGGTGCCCTAGGACCCTGAAATATGATGAATTAGCATTTATTAACTATAGTAGGGCATATTATTTCTTTGTTCATAGTAGGGCTCGACTAGGGCAAATCGATAGATATAAAAGGAGAGAGAGAGGTTAGGAGAGAGCGGTGCAGAGATTGATACGTATAAGTTGTTGGGAGTTATATTGTTGAGCCTGAGAGCGGTTGTATATTTTGTTACTGTTATTTGCTATGCAGTTTTTATTAATACAGTGTTAAACTTTATTATCGACTTTGTGTCTCACTTCTCAAACAAGACTTTGTTCAGACTACACCAGGATCCAGATTAACAGGATATTGATTAATCAGACATCTAGATATCCTTATTTTATGTAACAAGGAATTCCCTCCTTATTGGAGACGCTATTCGGGTGGATTGATATTAGTGAGTCTTAAAGGTGTATCACTGGGCGTTCGTCGTTTAAGGTGTCACGGGCATTTGTCATCCAGGTTGAAGTTCTTGGTTTGATCGTCATTTGTCAACAGCAGAGTGATATCAATAAGACAACTGTGACTCTCAACCCGTGCGTCCTATAATACACTTTGCTTCTACATCACGGATTCTTCCTTCTCCCCCTTTTTTCCCCGTTATTGTTACAATCATATTATAAGCCGAATTCGACTTCGTCGCAACTCGGCTAAAAATGTATCACTAATTTACAGGCGTTAATTGTTTATTAAAACATTAACAATTTTCATGAATATCTTATACAACCTCTTTAAAATCAGGAGGTACAAAAGACCATTTTAAGTGGGTAAAGTACCTGGTACCGCCCCCCCCTTACTGAAAGGCATGAGTTAATTAATAACAGACAGGCAGTTGGACAGAGGACAGACCAAGAAGAGTATACAAATATAGTCGAAAAGCTAATATTAATAAATAAGAATTGAGGGAGNTTGTATTGTATTGTATTGTATACTGAACATGTGCACCTCCTATTATGTAATTTTGCAGTTTTCCAGCATGGTCAAACTAAGTGATTTTTAGGAGATTATTTATGGATGGTACCCACTTTGTGTAATCAACTCCTCCTACAGTTTATAACCCAGAGCTGTCAAACTTTGTAGAATGTTTTTATATATTGAACATGTGTATTACTCTATTTTTTTCAGCTGGTTGGGCGTGGCTTAACACGGGCTGACTGATTACAGAAAAGTCCATGTATTTAGGAGGGTCAGGTTACCTGATCAATTTCATTGATACAGCTACAAATGTATATTCAATCGTGCGTGTATGATCCAATCTGTGTATTTAAATTACACCCTTGTGCATTCTATTCCTTTTGTATGAATTGATTTCAGTGACACTGCTGAATACAGTTCAATAATGTCAATAACGGGAACTGCCCTGTACATACACAACATAAAATTGAATGCTCTCATGTAAATTTTAAGGTCAACTCCGACCGACCAGTTAAATAAAATAGAGTAATACCTCCTATTATGGTGGAATTTTAACTCATTTTGCAGTTTTTCCGGATGGTCAAACTTAGTGAATTTTCAGCAGATTAATTTTATTCCCCTAGCTTCCAACAAGTTTTGGTACAAACATAGTTTGTCTTCACAACCCGACCAAAGACATGATTATGGGACATTTCTTACCCGTGGCTAACTTTGTGTTCATATCAAACACCTGTTGATGTCTCTTTCCTGTGGGTACTGTGTTGGTATGCTGACAGGCTGTATTCTTGCATGGTATTTTCAGAAGTGCACCAAGACCATAATTTAAAACACGGGTTGTATGTGATAATGATAATGGATTATTGCACATCTTACACCCAGACAGCCCATCAGCAAGAGAACAGAGAGTTCAACAATCCGTCTTCCATCCCTCCAATCATCATTGTCTCCGACCCATACGTCTTTTCCAACAAAAGAAAGATCAGGAAAATCGAGTGGGACAGTTGGCTGAGGGGCAGACGAACTCGAAGTTGAGCTGTAACAGTGCTCTTCCGCTAAATTATTTTGGGCCCATCGCCTTACTTGTGCCGCCGATATATTTTCTCTTCGTTTTAATTGTTTTTCTGACCGAAAATATCCCCTCTTACGTGTCATTTTCATGTTCTGCTGTACCCAGACGACAAAAGTAAACACATGCCGCCTAACCGGAAGTGATTCGTATTGCGTCGTAAAACGAAATAAAACGACGATTTTCTTACTTAGGCAGCATATTTATATGCAAATAAATGATATGTAATTTTAATTCATACGTTAATTTGCAATACAAAATGCTAATTTTATTTATTAATCTGACAAAAAATTACGACATCAATATGCGCGGCGCATTCAAAAACGGCCGAGCGATCTTCCTTAATGTTAGATATTACCTCACCAGAAACAGGTACTTGATTAAACAATTTAATTATCACATTGTAAGTTTAATGTTAGATACTACCACACCAGAAACAGGTACTTGGATTTTAAAATTTAATTATCGCATTGTAAGTTTAATGTTAGATATTACCTCACCAGAAACAGGTACTTGATTAAACAATTTAATTATCACATTGTAAGTTTAATGTTAGATACTACCACACCAGAAACAGGTACTTGATTTAAAAATTTAATTATCGCATTGTAAGTTTAATGTTAGATATTACCTCACCAGAAACAGGTACTTGATTAAACAATTTAATTATCACATTGTAAGTTTAATGTTAGATACTACCACACCAGAAACAGGTACTTGATTTAACAATTTAATTATCACATTGTAAGTTTAATGTTAGATACTACCACACCAGAAACAGGTACTTGATTTAACAATTTAATTATCACATTGTAAGTTTAA
>MJUT01055995.1:11979-39970 GCA_002080005.1 Gigantidas platifrons | reverse complement strand
TCTTTGAATATTTATATTTGAGTCCTTAAATGGAATAACTATTTATTGTTCTTAACTCCGCTCATTGTTCCGTCATCTTAACTAAGAGAAAAATATAGAAATATAAATTTAAAGAATTTACTATGTTTTCATTGGTATTTCCTTTGTGTTGTGCGCATTAAATTTTATATATACGTTTCTATTTATTATATTTGTAAATATGAGCGATTGAGCCTTTATATTTAACTTATTTTTATTTCATACATGTACATAAATGTTCGTTGTCAAAAACACGTGAAAAGAATACAGAAGTGATGTTAAGAATAATCAAAATTAAATTGCATATACATAGTTAAAGTGTTTGACCGGAAGTCGTATTGCGCACAATCAGTAGTCTCAAGTGGCTGATGGTTGTTTGATACATAACACGAATGACCCAAAATTTTACAATTGACAGTTCACTCCTTAGGATAAAATATAATTTTCTAAAGATAGCGCTTTCCCTTCTTTTTAGTTGCAATAATGTCTTTTACAGGATGTTGGGGTCGTATTATTTTTTCTATTAACTAGTTATATACAAATACCATCAGTGCATTGTTTGACATAGAATACAACGAATATAATCAACTTTTAATTTGACGAAGTTATATGAATGATGCAGACAATTGCAACAGTTACTATTTGTGAGAATATAGCATGACATATTCTTGTGGAACTCGCGATACATTTACTGTCATCGTTCACTTTTCTGAGTAAGTACTTTCTTTGTATTAATTCTCTGATTCACATTGTTAGTATTATAGGTGTATTGGTTCATGTCAACGTAGTCATGTTATTTCTGGCACTCCAAGAACGTCTAAAAATAGAAAAAGACAGAAAATAGAATAATTTAGTGGACAGTCTAGATCTCCGAATGGGAAAAANAAATACTACAAAATGTACAATTTTATATTCGATTATATCGTTATGTAATATCAAAGTATACATGTATACCTAATTTTACTGCTAAATTTAAGAATTTGAATTTAACAGTTGTACAATTCATTTGACGCGTCTAACAGTGCTGTATATCCACGTATATATATATAATGGCCGTCATACACTTTTCATAAGATGTGAATTATATGTGTACGCATCATAATTATGACGAAGACTGGGTTTCTATATTTTTGCTACCTTAATTTACTATCAAACAATTTTATAGTACCAGTTCCATATTTCAAAATCAACCAATCAGAGCACTATGCACGTTTGATACAATATTCCCATTGGTCTTTTTTTGTCGAGTTGAAATACAAAGCTGGTACTAAACATTGATTACAATGAAATAAATAATTCAACTCACCTTCCAAGGAACAGACCTACGACACCAGCTGCAATCAGGACAATTACTGCTATGATACCCAGTATAACCCACGATAGATTTGGACCAGGTTCTGTAATAGACACAATAAAATAGTAGAGTTATAAATAAAAAGATATATTATGTTAAAAATAGTAAAGGGTGTGCTTACAGTCTAATTTGCTCTCTGCTCGCGTAAGTTGTATTTTAAATACACCTTGTTTATGCGCAATTAACATATGACATCCTTGGATGAATTACTTCTCAACCATCAGACGACTTCCCAGGATGAATTGCCGCCATATCAACAGCCGATCTCCCATGATGAATTACCACTCTACCATTAGACGACCTCTCATGATGAATTACCACTCTATCATTAGACGATCTCCTTGGATGAATTACCACTCTATCATTAGACGATCTCCTTGGATGAATTACCATTTTATCATTAGACGACCTCCTTGGATGAATTACCACTCTATCATTAGACGATCTCCTTGGATGCATCACCACTCTATCATTAGACGACCTCTCAGGATGAATTGCCGCTCAACCGTCAGACTACCTCACAGGATGAACTGCCCCCTATCATTAGACGGCCTCACAGGATGAATTGCCCCCTATCATTAGACGACCTCCTTGGATGAATCACCACTCTACCATTAGACGATCTCCTTGGATGATAGGGAATACTCAGAAATAATGGAAGCGATGTCATTTTACAATGCTTATTTAATGAACCAATGTCAAATACAACAGAAACACATACTATTTTTCAAATTTAATAAAATCGTTTCAAGCACACCTCTCTAATCATATAAAGTTGTATCAAACACACCTCTTCAATCATATAAAGCTGTATCAAAGACACCTCTTCAATCATATAAAGTTGTTTCAAACACACCTCTTCAATCATATAAAGTTGTATCAAAGATACCTCTTCAATCATGTAAAGTCGTACCAAACACACCTCTTCAATCATATACAGGTGTATCAAACACACCTTCTCAACCTCCTCAGTCATATACAGTCGTATCAAGCACATCTCTCAAATCATATAAAGTTGTATCAAACACACCTCTTCAATCATATAACGTTGTATCAAGTACACATCTCCAATCCTATAAAGTTTTATCTATTACATATATCCAATCATATAATGTTGTATCAATTACATCTATCCAATCATATAAAATTGTATCACCTCTCTTATGATATACAGTTATATAAAGTACCACTCTCGAAACATAAAAAAGATTTAGTTTATAATTATTTTATTTGATCAATGATACAAAGAGGATCAGACACAAGTTTTACCAACTTATGGAGTCTTCTCTTATATATATATATACAATCATTATTACAGTATATTGAGAATGCACAAGAAAACAAGAAAAATAAAATTTTATCATATAATATAGCTGAAAATAGTAAACGAATAAAAAGGAAAGAGGAAAAAGTAAGTGTGTGTGTGTTTGGATGCTGGGTGGTGATTCGTTAGTATATTAAACGATTAGAAATCGTTTAAACCTTCCTGATGTGAGTAGGGAAATATTGATCGATTGAGACAAATCGCTTATGCTGAGAAACAGATCATTTCTTAATTCAGAATATTTGGTACAAACAAAAAAGAAGTGGTTCGCATCTTCTTAGATCATGTTTGAGGAAAGAAGCTGTGCATCTAAGTTGTGTTAGGATCACGTTTAACTTTCTAGGGCCATAGTAATAAAGTTTGGGAACTGAGATCTTATTTGATTGGCTGTTAAGACGAATAGCGTTTTTGAATTTGGATAATGAATCTAATTTTCTGATTGCAATATCAAGTTTGTTCCATTCTTTAACTGTGGAAGGAATAAATGACGAATTGGTTAAAGAGAGTCTACATAATAGAACTATTAAATGATCGCCATGTCGCAAAGGGTATATAGTAGTACTCTGAATAGTTGGGGGAACTAGACGACGCAAGTATTCAGGTGCCATTCCACATTTTATATTAAAAAATAATTGGAGTTTTCTGCGATATCTTCAGTCTGATAGTGTTTCCCAACCTGTCTCAGCATATAGATACTCCAATTTTGTAAAAATGGGTAAACCTGTTACAATTCTGGCAGCGTCTAATTGAAGTTTTTCTAATTTGTCTGAATAGCCAATTCCACAATTATCCCAGATTTCACAAGCGTATTCAAAAAGGGGCGAATGTAGACTAAATACATTTTTTCTAAGTTGGATCTATTTAGACTGAATTTTAATTTCCGTGATGTACCTAAATGTTTGGTTATATTTGTTATCATATTGTTTAAATGGTCATTCCATTTTGCATTTTGGGAGAGGATAACTCCCAGATGCTTGTGACTAGTAGATAAAGGGATACATTTGCCATTAAAAGAAAATTCGATGTTGTCTATGTTACAGGTATTAGAGAAAAACAAGATTTCTGTTTTTTTCGGGATTGAATGACATTAGCCATTTACTAGACCAGGCATTTAGTTCCAGAAGATCATGATTGATTCCAGTTTTTATTTGATCAACCCTTTGATTAGAATATCCGAGTGATATGTCGTCAGCAAATAATCTACTCAACGATATAAGTTGTTCTCCTATATCATTTATGCATATTAGAAACATGAGGGTCCCAATACCGACCCTTGGGGTACACCAGCTGAGACAGGTTCGGGGTACACCAGATGAGACAGGTTCGAAACTTGAACAAGAGTTTTTATTAATTACTTTTTGCCTTCTTTTGAACAAATAGTTTCCGAACCATTTTATTAACTTCCCTTGAATTCCGTATGAATTCATTTTGTGAATAAGACCTTTGTGCCAGACCTTGTCGAAAGCTTTAGAAAAATCGCAAAAGATGACGCAGCTAAATTCTTTTTTTTTTTCTAGAGAGTTTAAGATCGAATTGTATAGTTCTTATAGTTGATGGACAGTGGAATGGTTTGGCAAAAACCCCGATTGGTATTTGTATAAGAGATTGTTATTAACAAGATGATTGTAAACATGTTTATAAACTACTCGTTCCATTAATTTACCTACACAAGTTATTAAAGATATCAGGCAATAATTGGAGGGTAGGGATGTGTCACCCTTTTTGAAAATTGCAATAACATGAGCACTCTTCCAATTAGAAGGGTATTTGCTCTGTTATAAAGATTTATTAAATATTATTAGAAGGGGCTTTGCAATTTTCTCAGGAGAAATTTTAAGCATTTTATTACTTATTTTGTCTGGTCCTGTTGCTTTATTTGGGTCAAGAATTTGAATAACATCAATAATTTCGTTCTCTGTTATATGTATTTCGTGAATAATATTATTTGTTTTTGAGTCAAACTGTGGGAGAGTAACATTTTCATCGTCCAGTTTTGATATTGAGCTAAAATATTTATTCAATAACTCACATTTGTCCGAATCGTCATAAGCTATATCATCAATATTTTGATCATTAATTGAATTCCGGGGTGGGGGTATACTATAATTTCCTTTGTTAGATTTGATTAACATCTTCATTATTTTCCAATACATTTTGGGGTTTGAAGAGTTATTTCTTAGTTATTTTCAAATTTCTCCTTTGCTATTTTTTTCATATTATTTACCTTATTTCTTTGTTTTTTATATTTAATAATGTTGTTTTCGTTTTGAGATTTTAATAATTTTTTCCTAAGCCGGTCACGTATGCGGATTTCTTTTCGTTTTTCGTTACTGAACCATGGTTTGTCTTTTTCGCGTATCAATATCGTTTTTGAAGGGATACATGCATTTGAGATTTGAAGGAAAATATTTGAAAATTCTTCACACATATCGTCTACATCATCAAAATTAGAAAGTTTTTCATTCCAATTTATATCAGTTAGCATCTGATTAAATCTAACAAAATCAGTTTGGTCATATAACCAGATTTCTCTTGTAAATGATTTCGATGTAGCTTTTGGGCATTTAATGAATGCAATTGCTGCATCGTGGTCGCTTATACGTCTTGGTATTTTTAGTACATCAGAATAATTACAGTTCAAAGTATCGCTTAGAATAATGGGGTCTAATAAAGTACTAGTATTACCACTTATCCTGGTAGGTTTATCAATCACATTCTTAAGATTAAAAATATTCACAAGGTCAATAAGTTTGTTGTTATTTGAACACAATAGATTTGAATTCAGATCGCCCGTGATAATGATGTTTTCATTTACCTGAAGGGCCAACTCTATTGCGTATATTAATCGTGTTCAGTAATCCAGTAAAGGTTTTTTCGATAATATGACAATACTTTGATACGTCCATTTTCTCCTACGGGGTACAATAGGGGGCACGTATATAACTAGTATAGGTTATTTTGGATAGTATGACTTACAGCGTGTGGACATGTTGGGTTATGAAAAAAATAGGATATGAAGAATACTAAATGTGGAACTTAATGGATTCAAGCTGAACTTTCAACATTATGGAGAAAGACAATATGATTTGACCTGGATTTACTGCATAAAAGTTACATAGGGGATGACATTGTAAGAGGATAGTAGATTTTGGTGATAGAAATCTGGTGGAAGAAAAATATTTACATACAATTCAGTACATGAATGGCAAGGAAAAAACACAAAAACAATAACTATTAATCTGAGATAACTATATAGCTAAGTTTTTTTTTAGTTTAATTTATATCATAGTGAGAGGCATTAAGTAAGTTCCTGATGTCATCATGGTTCCGTATGAGCGTTCGCCTGCTACTTTCGTTAAGTTTTGCGTAGACACAACCGTCCGTTGCCCAGTAGGTCATGATGTTTGGTTGTACTTTAGATCAGCGAGGGATTTTACTAGGTTTGTCCTTGTTTTTGTCATGTATGATACATCTGTATGATAAAAATCTAACAATGACTTGAGATTTACCGTTTCTGACTTTACCAATAACATGCGACCAGCTAATGTCATTGGTGCTGATGTCTAGCTTAAGTTTATTTTTGCAGATATCTACTATGATGTCATCTATGTTAACTGCGTGAATGATATGACCTCTATAGTCTATGGGTACATCAATGTTATGGAATCGAAGACTGGTCCTCCTAGAATATTGTTCCTGGTGTTCAAGACGGACTTCTAAATTATTGACAATGTCATGTAAAGAGTTTATTTCCTTGTCTTTTTCCTTTAATGAGGACTTTAAATGTTGTTCTTCTTGAATACGCTGGACTACAAGGTGTGCCTGTTCAGAAATCATTTCTTCCTGTTCGTCAATTCCTTTTTGTTGTTTTTTAGTGTTTGCTTTAGTGGAATAATATGTTCGTCCATCAGTGCCTTAATGCTAGCCTCGACCGAGCTGTTTATAGAATCAGTTATTGACTCACTGATTTTGTCAGACAAAATGGGGATGATTTTTCCAAGAACTTCTGGACTAGTCAGTGCCTCAATAACTTGTACAGTGATAGTTTTTTTTGTGCACTGGAGTTTTTTAGGTACTGGCTGATGCACTACGACCTTTTTCACCCACTGATGTGCTACGATGCCTCGTTTGTCGTGTTTTTTGTTTGAAGTTGCTGGCAGATCATCTGGACTTTCAGGAGTTGGTCTTTCATTAGGTCTGCCAGGTGTTTCTAGTGTATTTTCGGATGGTAATTCAGATTGTTTATGGTCTATTAGTACTTCCACGTTTGGATTGTTTACTTTTGTGGGGGCTGCCATCTTTGTTTATATTTACAAACCGGTTCGCTAATTACAGGTAATGTTAGTTTCATTAAGTACAGGTTTGTTAAAATTTTCAGCAATCACTCGATTGTCAAATGACATATGACATTCCTTTGAAGCTTTTGGAGATTTAGAAATTAATTCTTCCAGTATTATTTCCCATTTTTAGGACAGCTCTATTTACACGACCATTACATCTTGCGCATGCGGTTCTAGATGTGTCTAGTATATCTCTCTGATCATATCAAGTTGCATCAAGTACACCTATCTAATTTTAGAAAGCTGTATCAAATACACCTCTCTAATATTATTAAGAGGTATCAAACACACCTATCTACACATATGATTCCCCGGAGTCTGTTTATATTGCAAGGGATTTTCCTTAGAAAGAAAAGGTTTGAAGATAGCAAAGAAGTAATAGGAAGACGTAAATCAGAGAAGAAGAGGCAACACGAATGACCAAACTAAAGACGGCCAAGCGATAAACAATGATCTACAAAACACTGCACATGAAATTAAAGAACAACTCAAACCAAATAAGTGGAATATGTAGATAACACATTCTAAAAACTTTTTGAGTGATCTCTTCTCTCGAGTAAATCAAGTGATGGTTTCTTTACCTAAAACAGATTACTGTCAAACCTGTCTTAGGAACGCCGTCCGTATGCACACCGGGTATCCCGATCCGTCGGCCACGTAGGGGTCCGTCATCCACGGTGCAATCGGCAGTAATAAACTGTTGTGGTAGTTAAGTCTGATTTTATGAATATTTGGAGGGTGAATCCTGTATTATCAAGTTAGCTGTAGAAATGTACGATGCATAAAGCTTCACGTGGGTGCAAGCTAACTTCAAATTGATAGACAATTAATGAAAATATCAATCCTTGCGCTTGAAAATTTACTGAAAAGTAACGAGTTTTAGTTTTCAAGAGTTGATTTTATAAAAATTATAGTCATTTTCCCTATTATTTTGCAAGAGTCCTTGACTATCCTTAAGGATGAATTGTGTACTTGATTCACTCATAGACATAGGGACGACTTGTTTATTTGATTTATCCCCCAGACCGACTTGTGTTGTTGATTCGCCAATGGAGACGATTTGCTTCACATGGGCGACTTTTTTACTTGATTTGTCTGTCATGCCTAGCTGAGTCTTTGATTTTCCCTCAGGATGACTAGTGTAAATGATTCGTTCACCCGAGAAAAGTCATATTTCCCGAGGGCAACGCCCGACTGAAATATGACTATTTCGAGGGTGAACAAATTTTCATATCTCCCTTATGCAAGGGAAATGAATGTTTTATTCCACCAGTATTACCAGTATTGTTGGATGGAGAATACTGGAGCTTCCGATATTGTGTATCTATATATAGATCAACGATTCTGGTATTCCAGTATTGTAAATGCACGATACCGGTACATCCAGTATGGTATATATACGATACTGGATTTCCGGTATTGTAACATTACAATACTGGTATTTCTAGTATTGTACAGTGTAACAATACTGGTATTACCAGTATTGTAATATTTACAATACTGGTATTAACGGTATTGCGACCGGCTGCTTCATGTTATCCCACTTACTTCTCCACAAGAAACTGACGAAAACACGTAACTGCGGCTGCAGTACTCTTTTTGGTATTAATTGAGTCCTTGCTTAACAAAAGTTCTTCAATTTCATTGTCGTCTGCCAAATGAAATCTTTTGGCCGTCTTTGTTAACAAAATTTTTATTTCGGAACATCTCTGGAGTTATCTTTACTAACATGAAATACCGTTATATGACTAAAGCGAGATAACTCGCGTTAAATCTTGAGAATTTCGTAAAAATCGAGAGGGTGATGTAGGATTAAATAGTGTCCGCCGTGAAATATTGCCCTCTGTTACAATTGTTTTCTATGATAAAGTCCGAGGACGGAATAAAGCGCAGAGGTGACTTGTTTTGGTCTGTTGGGGATTTTTCATTTGAAAGAGATACAATCGGACACATTTTCACAGGACAATATTATGGCTTGCAGTGACACGATGCAATTTGGGAGGGTGACTCTATGTTCCCGAGAGGGTGACACGATGATCTGTCACATGTCACGTGGGATGCTCTAGACCAATCAAATGATCTCATTACTAGAGTTAAATTTATATTGTGCAATGATATTAAATAATTCCACAGAGATCCAGTCTACGTATTACGGGGAATCACGGTGATGATATATTGACGTTTATAGTCAAAGACGAAGCTACAAAGAATTACATAATTATCTTCTGGAGGTCGGAGGTCATATGAGGTGTAATTAATATGTACAACGTTTCTATGATTAGTGTAAACTGATAGCTTTCAATATTCCATGGGTCGAGTCTTTGAGGAGATTTTGCTTATCTTGTGTGATAACGCATGATTAGTATTCTTTATCTGAATTAATACCTACGAGAGTTAATCGGCAAACCTCGGGTGAATCCGCTGCTTTCCGATCACAAGGAACGGAATTTGTCGAGTTATGTCGAGTGATTCGTATGTATGGTTCAAGCAAATATAATGCAAGAACTACAAAACAGAATTTAGAGTATAACATTTAAATTTCTGTGGGAACTTGTTGCAGACATGACTCCTATTTTCTCAGTATATTGATTTTTTTTAAGTGGAATACTATAGGATATCCTACTATATTTAACGACATCATGGTACATACCCTCAACCCTTGCTGGTGTCAATGTACTCGTACTGTTTCCAAATATTTCTACAATTCAATAAAATAACGGTAGGATAATTGTACATTGACAACGGAAAAAGCTAGCTAATATATATATATATAATATTATATGGCTATGATGTTCAGCGCCACTTTTAATAATACTTCAGTTATATCTTGGCGATCAGTCTTATTGCTGGAGGAAACCGGAGTGCAAAGAGAAAACCACCAACCTGCCGAAAGTCACTGACACATAAAGTCACATAATGTTGTATCGAGTACATCTCATACTATATTTAGTATGGTCAGTAACAGCGAGAAAGGGTGTTCTGATGGTAGTACGCTTCTGAGAGTAAACATAAAACCAATGACGCAGTTTCGACCCTTCATTCCAATCCACATCAAATATTAAGATTTCAAGGCAAATACCCAAAATGAGGAGGTTAACGGGTATGCTTGGTAAACATTCTATTAGTTCATTTTCCAATGTTCCTTCTTGTACCCGTGATATAACTGAAACTTGTAATTATCACATACCCTTTTTTATACCAACATCATGTATTTATTATCAATATAAAAGTGTATATATAAAACTTAGCTTTATGTATCTACTAGAAGTATATAGTCTCCAGTTTCTTATGTAGACACTGGTCTAACACGCGCTGAAAACACCCTATGCAAAATCCAACCAATATCCTCTAACGTGTTTTTTTTTTGCGTTTTTGTGTGTAAATTTAACCTTGTGTTTGTACTCTCCTCGAAAACTCACAAGAGGTTTCACTTTTTTTTTCTTGTTTCTGAAGTCCGTACATATATTTGCCGACACTTTACGTATAGTGTCTATTTATCAAGGGTGTGAATATGAGTATGTGATGCATAAAAGCTCGTCAGAGATTCACTTCTTTACCTGTTTCTAAAACTCGTACTAATAAATCTTATGCAGCAATAGTTGCAGACAATGTACGTATATTATATTTTTATTTAGATTACTTGGTTTTGTTATTGTTATTATTATCATAATTTTTGTCGTCGTGATCGCATGGTAGTTGGATTTACAACTACATATGCAATCAATGCCTATCGCCACTAACGTTGTGAGTTCAAATCCAGTTCATGGCGGGGGTGTACTTGATACAACATTATATGATAAAATTATCAGTGACTTGCGCTATGTCGGTGGTTTTCTCTGGGAATTCCGGCTACCTCTATAAATAAAAATGACCGCCACGATATATAGCTGAAATATTATTGAAAGTGGCGTTAAAAACCATAACTCATTATTATTATTGATAAAATAGTGACCGTCGTGGCCGTGATCATATGGTAGTTGGATTTACAACTATAGGAATGAGTGTCCATCACCACTGATGTTGTGAGTTCGAATCTCGATCAGGGCAAGGATCACGTTTTTTCAGTGACTGTGGTTTTTTCTGGGTACTCCGGATGAAAATAAAAATGACCGTCACGATATATAACTGAAATATTATTGAAAGTTGCGTTTAAAACCATAACCCTAACTTCCTATTATTATTGATGAAAAAGGTATTCTTGTACATGTTAGTTGTGGAGTGTTAGCACGGTGGAAGGGGTGACTTTCTATATAAAGTTATATACAGACGTGCTGCTGGAATGGGTCGACTTTTTCATATATGAATGTGCCGTAATTTTTGCTCTGAGTATATCAATGGTTGGGGATTTTAAAGCTGTGATATAAAAATAGCTTATATTTCTACAAACCCATGCAGCTTCTTTATTGACAAGATATTTTTTCTATATTTATACATGTATTATAATTTAAATATAAAAATGTGCAAAATGAGTCTATTTACGCTTATTTCTGATTTTAGTTGAATATATGAATGGGTCATAATAGGTATAATTTTCGTACTTCGAATATATGAATAGATATTGCTGGTTATGAATGTTTTTGAAACTTCAGCGGCACCACCGCCCATCGTACCTCGGGTAATCCCCCATGTGAATGTAAGAGTGAGTGAGTGATTGATTGTTGCTTAACGCCAACTCAGCAATTTTTCAGCTAGATCATGGCGAGAACTATTTAATTTGCTTTCAATGAAATGATGATGAGGTCCGCTTTGCACTAGATCAACATGTTCAGTTGGATTTTCAAAGTGCTAGCTCACTGAAGCAACAGTCCACGGATAGACACGTCGCCCCATTCGGGCACATTATCCAGATTCCGAGTCAACCAGTCTTTGCCCTTTCTTCTTAATGCTGCAAGCTTAGCAGGAAAGCAACAAATACCAATTTTATAACCTTTGGTTTGACCCGATCGGGGCTCGAAAACACGATCTACTGCACTCGTTGCGAGTACGCTAACCATTACACCGTCAATGTGGTTAGTACATGTAAGATATTTTGTTATATAAATTAACAATTGTTTTAATATCGATTGCTATGACAACAACAACAACAACAACAACAACACAAAGTTAAAGATTTTCTTAAGCCTACCTGCTATGCCAATAATTAGTAGAATCACCGCTCTATAGATAAATCCGATATTTTTCATTGTTTATTTTCAACATTTCCCGTTCTGCATTGGAAAATATCTCTGGACTATTATTTTTAATTTCTCTTTCATTTTTAAGAAACCATTTCATTCGTTTGGTATAGTGCCAATAATTATTAATAGACAAAATGCTAATGTTTTTTTTTTTAATTTCTAAATAAAGTTGTGCAATGGCACGTGTTAAAATATATAATACAGTAATACATTTATATTGATCTGTTTACAGAACACAAAGACTGACATTGGATGCACTGATGCATAACAAATACAGGTATACCCGCTATATAGTATTGACATGACCAGGTATACATAATCAGGTAAAAAAGTCGATGATTAGAATCAAAATAATAGACTTTTACTATCGTTATGTGAAATATTAAAAAAACAATGATATCACATGACCTGGCATCATCGATATTTGATCAATTATTGATGTAAACAAAAACCTGTAAAGATGTAAATAAAGACTTCACCGTTTTATTTTTAATTTCAGTCGTATTTAACATTTAGTATGATTTAATTAATGTTTTCAAATCGTCGTTGGTAAATTATGGGAAGAAATTTTAAATAGCGATAGTCAATAATTCCATCCATATCAGCAAAACGAAACATCATCTCTCCTCTCAGACATAGATAGTTCATTGGTTTATGGTGCTTAACGCCACTTTCAACTATTGGAAATAATAGGACCACGACATATGACGCTGGAAATCCAGATCCTGGGAAGGCACAAAAATGTGGCGGGATTTAATAGGTTATTGGTATACTTTTCCCCTCTTGATAATTGGATCTCCATCAGCAATACACATATAAACAAATGATGTATTTCAGATATTGTTATTGATATCATAAATTAATAGATTAGTCTGTTTGACTTCTATAAATATCTAGAAAAAAATCTTAACAATCCAGTTTTCAAATCAACATTTTCACCCTAGATGTATATCAATAAATAATATATACAAATTCTGACAATTAATTTCAAAATTTTTGGTCTATTATTAAAAAGTGACCTTTTTGGTAATTTGTTAATTATAGATTTATGCATGCCCTTTTCCATTTCAGGACTGTTATCATCCCGAGAGACCGATATCAGCCACAGGGCTTTAGCCCGGGGTCAATATCGGTCGAAGGATGATAACAGTCCTAAATGGAAAAAGGAATGCATTAATCTATCTATCACATATTTCACAATTGAAGCAAAAAGACAAAATTTAACTTCCCACACAGACACCAAACTTATGTAGATATGAGTGATCGATATAGGTTGAGGGATGATAACAATCCTGTTATGGAAAAAGTCATGCATTAATCTATTTATAGAAAGGCTTGATATCGTATTATCAGATTTTTGCCCCGATATCTGCCCATGGGTTGATATCGCTGTGGCACTTCCGGTGTTTATGTATGGGCAAAATTGAAGTTATTACTTATAAATATGTGATAAATATAATTATCATATACTTAGTACTAAATAAAGGAAATTTGCATATATAATACTGAAAGAACATTACGGCTGTATTTGTCTGCCTTGACTGATATCGATATCATCAACCCTTTATCATAACCCTTGAAATGATATTGATCACGTGACTACGTCGACGTCACAATTGTAATACAAAACAAGACTTTCTCATGTTTAAGTATATGATAAACATAATATGATATGGCTCTTTCCGTATAACATCTCGTATCAACCCTCGACCAATATCATCCCTCGAGCTAACGCTCTCGGGTTGATACGGGATGTGATACGGAAAGAGCCATATAGCTCGGGTTGATACGGGATGTGATACGGAAAGAGCCATATAATATTCTCTATTTATCACATATTTGTACGTAATATGTACCTTTATCACATACACGTATATATATTCAAAAGGTTCAATTTTGCATATGTAATAATCACCAAAGCGGTTGTTGCATATCCGTGCCTGGGGCAGATAACCGTTATCTTGTCCTGTGCGTGTTAATGACGTCAGAGCAGAAGGTAAACAGTATGGCCGAAGAGACAGGTTCTCGGTTTTTAGCCGTTGATGAAACAGAAACGTCGGCCTTCAGCGAATCCACGAAGAATGAACATACCAAGAGAAAAACGGGATATACTGTTGGCATTTTCAAACAGTGGTTATCGAGTGTCGGGGAACTACAAGGATATATAGATAGACTAATGAAGTGGTCAACAGATTGGCTATTAACTTTCAACAAATCCAAACGCAAACATGTACATTTCGGTCAGCCCAATAATGCTAAATATCAAATGGGAGGGGATATCATCACCCAATCCACAGAAGAAAATGACCTTGGTACAAATGTATCACTACAGATGAAAAATTAAAATTTCAAATTCACATCAACAATCAAACAAAAAAGGCCAACCAAAGACTAGGAATGATAAAAAGAAGCTTTACATACATGGACAAGAACATGTTTACCACACTCTATAAAAGTATAGTCCGCCCACACCTAGAGTACGGAAGCAATATATGGTCAGTTATGTATAAAAAGGAAGCCATCCAAATTGAAAATGTTCAAAGACGAGCCACAAAACTGGTCAAAAATATTCAACATCTCAGTTACAGTGACCGATTAAGATATCTAGGATTACCATCTTGACAATACAGGCGATTAAGATCTGACATGGTAGAAACGCTTAGAATTATTAACAATATAGACAGGGTAAATAGTATTAAAATCTTTCCGAAAAATGAGAACGCCACCAGAGGCCACAAGCATAAAATCTACAAGAAGCATTGTAGAACTAATATTAGAAAATACTGTTTCTCGCAAAGAGTAGTAGACACTTGGAATAGTTTGCTCGAGAAAGTAATAGAGTCAAATACAGTAAATGAGTTCAAAAACCAGCTAAATTCGCATTGGAAATACCTCGAAATTAAATTCAGGCCAGATATATACGAACCGGAAGTGACAAACGGATATGACCAATCAAGAAGGGTCGCAGGGGATAACTAGCCCAAATTTATTACCTCTACACCAGGTAAACCAGGTAAACTTCAAAACCCGGAGGTCATTTAAGTGAGCGAACTCAACATGCTTCTGGCTCGTTTCTTCTTGTCAGTGCGGACCAAATTGAACCAGACTCGCTGAAAAGCATTCATTTATCAATTTCTAGATATCTGAATGAAAAGAGGAATATAAATATCATAAAGGACAAAGAGTTTCAGCACTCCCGTGATGTAATTGACACTAAGCGAAAGGAACTAAAGGGAAAAGGACTTGGAAATAAGAAGAACAGAGCAGATCCTTTTACTTCTGAGGAAACAGATTCCTTATATAGACAGAACTTGTTGGGAACAGGTAAATTGTATTGCTTTTTTCTTTACAAGACACGTTTTTACCATTATGTCATTATTGTTAAATACATTCGTGACATTATACACTACATTTTAAATGCTGAGATTAATGTTTTTACATAGAGAAATTGTACTTGAGAGCCTGCCTATGTCCTTTAATTCCTTTCGTTTCACTGACAAAACAATGGAAGTCACCATGACCACAGAATGTAAAAACATTTTACTTTCTGTTCTCGTCCTGAATATAGCTGAAAAATTGCTCGCTGGACGTTAAACACCATCAATCAATCAATCAATCAATCAATCAATCAATCAATCAATCAATCAATCAAGTTCTGGCTCACACTTTATTACAGTTTTAGGTACATGTTATGTAGTCCAATGTGACCATTTTTATGTTTTGTCTGGTATAGGATATTTTATAAATCACTTGTAACTTAAATTTTGTACGTTGCAGGAAATCCTGAAGTACTGATTAATGCAGTCTGGCTTAACTTTTGTATTCATTTCGGGATGAGAGGAAGACAAAAACATACAAACATGTTATTTGGTGATGTCACAATGAAAGCGACATCAAATGGGAAACAATATCTTGAATATTATGAAAGAGAAACAAAGACACGAAAAGGAGAGACAGGAAACATTAGAGCTTTTGCCCCCAAGATGTTTGAAACACCAGGTAATTACCATAAATTTTGAACAAACCAATATTTGGAAATAGAGAAGATATGGGTTAAAAGTACATGAAAAAAAACATCTATAAAGGTACGTTATAATACACCAAGCAATGGAACAGCGCTTTGATTGCTGTTCTTCATCTTAAAGTCGTCATGAAGCCTTCAACAATGAACCGAAGCACACACCTCATATCAAGTCTAAGACGGCCCCTAGCACCGGTTTAAGCGGAATTCATTGTTAAATGTCGATAAATGCTACATCTGTGTTCGAGTCCTTCACAAACGCGGGATAAACCAACACATTATAAAATATCTGGCAGTTATACAATTGTCTAATGGTAGCTATTGTTATTAGTACGTGATGTCATTTGTATAAAAAAAAAATAACTACTTAAAACCTGTTACACTAAAAATTGTTGTTTTGTGAAATACAGTAGATGTAGATACAATAGTAATGTTTTTGATTATGACAGGTGTCCCGTCAAGATATTCAAGGAATACATTAAGAGAAGGTCAGTGGTTACATTTAACACCAGAAAGTAGGATGCATCTTTCATCTTTGCACAAAATCACTCCAGATTCTTCAGATCCACCTGTTATTTCCGTGTGGTTTTCTAAACAACCTATAGAAAAAAAAAGAAAACAAACTTGGGGACTTGGCGGAAACAATGTCCCAGAAAGGTGGTTTGAGTGGTAGGAAGATAAATCATATTCACGCAAGAAAACAGTAACCTCTTTATTACATTCAAAAGTGGAAGCTACTCAAATTATGCAATTAACTGGTCACATAAATATCCGATATGGGAAAGTCCATGTTATAATCTATCATTTCTGAATTGTCAAAATCTGCATTTTAAGTATTCTATTAATATCGCTAAATCAATACCAACAATCGAGATTCTGTTAAAAATTC
Source organism: Gigantidas platifrons (assembly GCA_002080005.1). Classification (NCBI taxonomy): domain Eukaryota; kingdom Metazoa; phylum Mollusca; class Bivalvia; order Mytilida; family Modiolidae; genus Gigantidas; species Gigantidas platifrons. The sequence goes on along the minus strand of MJUT01055995.1, from coordinate 22,847 downwards.
AATGGTAAAAATCATTCTGTTTGTCTGTTGTGGAAAAATTATCCGCCGGACTAGTTTTAAAACCCGACAAAATTTAATGTTACATATACAGCGTAATCAATTGAATGGACATGGATTTCAGTTAAAAATATTTGGTACAATTTGAAGAAAAATTACCGATTTTTCATGTAAAAAAATCAAATAAAGTTAAATGGTCGATCCCTTAAAAGACATGCGGAAGCAGTGGTGCATATAGAGAAACCCGAATGTAAGATGATGTTGGCATTTTATCTCTTCCGTTTTGCTGTTGGGAATACCTTTTTACTATGTAATTAAAAGTCAGTGCTGAAATACGGCTATAACAGTATGTTTTAATTGGCACAGGAAAAAGGGGGGGTGGAGTATATATTCGGAAATTATTTCCCTTGCACCGGGCCACCAACGATTATATTCGTAACAATCCTGCTTTGTCTGATATATGCATGCGACGTGTTATTCATATAGCACAATAGATTGGTTGTCTACCTCTACTGAGAATATAATATATCATATCAATTTACTCCGAGGTTTCCCCCGAACTTGTTTACAACGACTTGACATACTTCATATAATAAATTTAAAGATTTTAAAATGTTTTGTGTTTATACTCGTTAAAATTAATAGTCACGTGGTGTCTCATTATTGAAGCTTGGCAAGACCACTTCTTGATTATAATATATGAACATCATACGACATGTCTCATCAGGTATGGACAATTTAGAAACATAATATCATACTTTATATTTATCATTTTCTTTATTCATATTATAATGTAGTTCATATCAATGTAATGGTGTATGATCAATAAGAAAAATAACCAGAAACTTGTCGTTCATGGACACTACCGTGGGCCAACAGAGTGGTCAAAATATGTCGTCCATGGATACTGGTCAAGAAGATGGTCACTGTGTTTCGTTTGTGTTCTGTTCTGATTTCAGCAAATTACTGAATCTTCTCAAATAAACTTTATTAATTTGTTTTGTATTTAAATGGAGACATTAGAAAAAAAGATCATTTTGCTATTTATAGAATGAAATACGTTTAGAATTGTTCCAGTAACAATGCATTTTTATGGCACAAATGATAAGAATTGGGACTCTGATTTATATTAAAAAGTGATGTTTAATACAAAAAATGTAGCTGTAATAATTATGGTGTATTATATTTTTGACGTTATTTATTTTGTTGTTATTTTGATGAATACACATAAATTCTTCATTTATTTTTAATTTATTTCAGTCATGGTTAAATATGTCATAAACAAATTACATCATCACATTTTCAATATCAGCCCTGGTATCATCCCTCGACCCATATTAACCCCCGGCTATCGCATTGGGTTGATATGGGAGTCTCGGGATGATACCAGGGCCGATATGGAAAAGTCCATGTTATAATCTATCATTTCTGAATTGTCAAAATCTGCATTTTAAGTATTCTATTAATATCGCTAAATCAATACCAACAATCGAGATTCTGTTAAAAATTCAATGGTAAAAATAATTTTGTTTTCCCTTGCACCGGGCCACCAACGATTATATTCTTCCGTTTTTGTGTATTTACTATGACAGACAGCCCATGACAGACAGGATCACGCGACCGTGTCTGTCATGGATGAATTGACCAATCAGATGGAATATGGCGACCGATGACGGGAAACTACGATAGTGTCAGATTGAAAGCCATATTTACAACAATACATAAAAATAATTAAAACACCTAACTTGCAAACTGATTTTAGTTAAATTTTATCAAAATTGAAGCTTACACGAAACCAAATGACGTCTGATCTTTACGTTTTAAACTGGAAGTCTTCATATGACATCATGTTGTTATTGTACCAAAGACGTCAACAGTATTTCGCGGAATTTTAATTTGTGTGATTTTTAGACCAGGGATATGCAAGAATACATTTTTATGTTCAGTATTGCATTGAAGACTTATAATGATTAAACGGTTCTTTTCAGGAGTTCATGCATGTGTACACGGGGTCGATGCACTCGCACATTTTACATAAACGTCCTTCTATCTCCTAGCACGTGGTGATCTAGTTTCGAGGCCGAAATGTAAACATTGTTAAAAAACGGAAAAAATAGGTTCTTACACTCGTCTCTATTGAAGATGTGGGATTACTTCCACTCGTGTGAGAAATTCTACGTCTTTTCACTCGTTCCGCTACGCTCCACTCGTGAAAAGACGGAATTTCTCACACTCGTGGAAGAAATCCCAGATCTTCAATAGAGACTCGTGTAAGAACCTATTATTCTTAACAATCCTGCTTTGTCTGATACATGCATGGGACGTGTTATTCATATAGCACAATAAATTGGTTGTCTACCTCTACTGAGAATATAATATATCATATTAGATATTTACGGAAAGTGCATGACTCAGACTAAGAGTATGAATCCTACTACTATTCATACAGGTAAGGTATGGGAGATGGCTCAAAGTATTAAAAAGACTTATATTAAAACATATATATATTTAATCGTTAAACAGTGTTGTCTGACGATTAACAAATCCTGCACATATTTTGACTAAATTCTTAAGCTTTGGTCGAGGATGCCTCCAAAGCGTTCCCATCACCTTGTAACATTTAAGTTCACATATTGCGTGTTCAACTTTAATCCGGTATTCAGATATGAGGCGATTTAGCTTGCGACATTTATTCTTTAAGCATTCTGGTTTCCTAGCGATCTGTTGTCTAGTGTAGGGGGTCATTACTGGATATCTGTTTGGGTATATTTTATCACCCAGTAGAAAACAGTTATCCAGAAATGGTAAAGAAACGTCATTTCCAATTTGCCACATAAACATGAACTGTTGGGCATCGTTCTTGTGTCCAAGAAAGCATGATTCAATGAAACATATTCCACCTCTGTTGTTAATTACTACTTGTGTATGTATGCAGTGGTAGTAGCGATGCCCTGAGAAATAATGCTCCTGTGGCTCTTCTGTCTGAGGGCGATATATTTCACTTGATGTGCCATCAATTGCTCCAACTGCCATTCTCTTGGTAACTCTAACCATTCGTTAAGTGTTGGCCAACGGACAAAAGAACCAAAATATTCTTCAAAAATTGGTAGACATATATTAATTTCATCTTGGACGGTAGACACACTAACATCAAACAGAGAAGATAACATATGGTAGGATGGATAGGAACGCAACCATAAAACAAAAAGCGAAATTCGATTTCTAGGTGACAACTTGTGTGGTCGTCCAATTAGTTGATAAAGATGTATGTGAACTGTTCGTAAAATTGCCAATAAAATTTCCGGGATCTCTCCTGTTATTTGAAAAAAAACATACCTATTGCCGGCAAATAGCGAAAAAAGATCTCATGTACATTGTTTCCAAGAATTCTTTGTCTCAAACATACACCTTGGTCTGCGGGTGGTTTCACAAGTGCTATAAAAACCAAAATCAGCTGTTTGAAGAAATCCATGCAATCTGGTGGGAGTTTTAAAATCGTATTTAACATTAAAATCAATTGCTGTAATACATCCATGCCATCTGGTGGACAACGTATCAAACCTGGCAACACTGCTAAAATATCTTTCTGGTTATCATCATCCATCATCTGAAAATATTTTCACCAGACTTAGTTATTTTTTTTATTTCATATTTTTGTGGTACAACCATTTAAGTTGAATGGGGAGGGGGGGGGGGTTATGATTTAAAAAAAAAATTTGGTTTCCGTTTTGTGCAAAGACAAAAATCAGAAATTGGGACTCGAAAAAAAAATTTTGTTGGCAATATATGTAAAAAAAAGAAAGAAAAATGCGAAAAAAATCATCTACTGCGAGGCAATGAGAAGGAAAAAATTTCTGAAAATGAGAATTTTTCCCACAAAAAGTGGATCTGATTTAGGCAAGACCGCAATTTTTTTCTGGTTTGCATTTCGAACGAACAAAATTTTCTGTCCAAAAATAAAAACCATAAACCCCCTTCAAGATAATTTGTTGTTTTCATATTACCATACGGAAACGTTTAAGTGGCACATATTCGCTCGAGCAGGTAACTTTTTGTCACATTTGTATCAAACACGGTTGCACATGTTTTTTTTCCAGTTAGTAAACGGCAAACGATACGGTTTAGATTGTGGAAATATGTGTTAACCTTATTTTGTGTAAGCTCTTTTCGAAAAAAAAACACAACAAAATATACCATCATGTGTAACTTTTCGAGATATCTGGGACGGGATTATGTTCTTTTTGGACAATAATAGAAATTACCATATTTTGAAGAAAAAGAAAAAAGAAAAATGTTAAGTTCTACCGTCATCCAGCATTTTTTTTTTGTAATATGGTAACTGCCCTGTCAATCTTTGAAACCGTATAAAATTGTGTATGTGTATTTTCTATAAATATATTAAAAAAAAAGGATCCAATTGCAGACAAAAAAATTAGAAATCTTCTTTACCCTGATCGGGTTTTTGTTTACAACGTACCAATATAGTAAATCATCCATTCAGTGGTTGAATTGGATGATGTTTAAAACCAACCTGCACATAGAACATACACTAAACGGAGGAGAAGTATCACTTCCTGATACCAGGTATAAGCTAGGCGGTTTTTGATATATATTGTACTATGCATTTATTGTACAATTCTAGTACTATACATTTATTGTACACAGGGGGCCCGGGTGGATCAATAAGTTAGGTCGCTGGATATACAAGCCTATCACCAATACGGCATGGGTTCGCGTCCGGCTTTGTAAATTACAAACTAGAGGCTCAGGTGAGCCTGTATCGCTCACCTGACATAAATAATCCTCTTAAGAATGTCTGCATGCCAAATACATCTAAGTTACTATTCCAATCCCATAGGGTTCTATGCTCATGGCAGCCATCTTGGATGGAGGTCGTGGTCACCAGACACAATTTTGAAAGTATATTACACAAGAACCATCCATGCCAGCTTTGCTTTAAATTAGCTGACTGGTTTCAGAGGAAAAGACTTTTAAACAATTTTCCCATAGGGTCCTATGTTAAAACTATGTCCGCTGACGGTGGCCATTTTGAACCGAGATCGGGGTCACTGAACACAATTTTGGAAGTTGACCACCTAAGGACCATCGATGACATGTTTGCTAAATTGGCTTGCTGGTTTCAGAGGAGATTTTAAAGCATATTTCCTATAGGGTCCTATGTTAAAACTATGTACGCTGATGGCGGCCATCTTGGATGGAGGTCGGGGTCACAGGACACAATTTTGAAAGTTGACCACTTAAGGACCATTCATGCCATGTTTGCTTTAAATTGGCTTACTGGTTTCAGAATATAAAAAAATTAAACATTTTTCCCATAGGGTCCTATGTTAAAATTATGTACGCTGATGGCGGCCATCTTGGATGGAGGTCGGGGTCACAGGACATAAATTTACAAGTTGACCACCTAAGGACCATTCATGCCATGTTTGCTTTAAATTGACTTACTGGCTTCAGAGGAGAAGACTTTTAAACATTTGTTCCATAGGGTCCAATGTTAAACTAAGTCGAGTCCTGGCGGCCATCTTGGATATGAGATCAGCACAAAAATAACAAACTTGGTAGAGGACCACCCAGTCATCATTTCTATAATGTTACAATTCCATCAGCTGAGTAGTTTCTGACAAGTAGATTTTCAAAGTTTCAACCAATCAGAACACATTATTGGCCCTGGCAGCCATGTTGGATTTCCAATCTGCACCAAAATGACAAATCTGGTAGAGGACCTCCCAATGGACATTTATGCCAAATTTGGTCCATATCTGTTCAGTGGTTTAAGAGAAGAAGATGAAAATATGAAAAGTTTACAAACGCGGACGACGACGACGACGGATGCAAAGTGATGACAAAAGATCACATGGCACTTTGGGCCAGGTGAGCTAAAAAGGGTAAACTCGACTCGCAGCCGCAATTGATAAAGTTTATCAGTTGCTTGCCCATGGTCGGTGGTTCTCTCCAGATACTCCGGCTTCCTATACCACTAAAATTGATTGCCATGACATAGCTGAAATATTGTTGAAAGTGGCGTTAAAACACCAAAAATCAAATCAAATCATGTATTGTACAATTCTAGTACTGTACATTTATTGTACAATTCTAGTACTATACATTCATTGTACAATTCTAGTACTATTATTTAAGTTACTTTTTAGACACACCGTACTAAAGATTTGTTGTAGTAACATTTTACTATAAACTTGTAATACAAATATGGGGTGCTTGTCCTGATTACATTATAATTTATATTAAAAATAGAAACCTAAAAAAAACGATTAAGAAAGTTGCCATTGTTTGAAAAGCAGCAGGCCATATTTACATACTTATTTCAAGAAAGCCAGGGATTTACAATCTTATGACTTTTCACAATGTGCCAGAGGGTTGTATCCTGTTTTTCAAATCATACAAAATGTATTATGCAAATGACCCCTCTTTTTAACATTATCAATTCCTCTAATGTAATCAGTCTATTTGTTCATGTCTATTTGTTCATAGAAACATGTACATGTACAAACAGTACATGTTTGTTTTCCATTTTTGACATCTAGCTTGTTCATTTAAAAAAAATTCTATAATAACATCACATGAAATTTTCTGATTTGTTAACAGATCAACATAGCGAAAATATACACCAAATGTCATTGACCTTTCATACAAAAAAGAAAATTAAAAACGTTTACATGGTCGCTAGACTGTAAAAATTAGGTCAAAGTAATGCCATGAGCTTGTTTGGTTGTCCTTAGTATAAAGATGGTTCCTATATTATAGACATTTGCATGTTGTTTACTAATATTATTATTTAGTTTCTAATAATAAATTTTTAATTATCTTAATTATCTTATAGTCCAGGATGCGAAATTAGTGGTAGACCTATAGACAATTGTCTATTTAAAACCAAGCTGGTCTATGTCAAATATTCAAAATTTGTATAAATGTACAGTGAGGTCCATGTAAAATAGAGATTGGTCTATGTTACCACAACATTTAGTTTCACACATTGCTTAAACTTGTGCAGTAATTTTAGGAAGTTGATCTGAATATGCTGAATGAATTTGCAAATGAAATGAAATTAAAATATTTCTAAGCATTATTGTTTCATTAAATTGTAATTAAACATTAAATATGGTAAACTTATGCTCAGTCTTCATTCCTTAATAATATGAAGAAAATTACACATTTGAAAGTTATGGTATAAGTCATTAAGTAAATGATTTCCCTTTGCGATTGCATTTTTTAATTTATTAAATTTTTTTTTGCAGCCTGAAGGTGAAGCTGACTGTTCTGAAGTGCAGCAGTGAAGTATATACAAAGTAAGCTAAGAATGCAGGAACATTATTCTAAAAACTTTGTAGAATAATTAAGTATTTTTTTTAGTGTGGTAGAATTGATGGAACCAAATTCTGTTCAGAATTTTATATAGGAATTTAACTAGGCCAAAATTCGAATATTAAATTAACAACAAAAAAATATTGGAATAAGTTACAGTTAAAAACTCAACTGTTTCAACATTCTAAAATAACAGACTTTAACATACAGTTAAAAGTTTTTGTCAAAAATAAAAAAATGGTTGCCTCACCTTATGATACTTTGTTGTAAATAATAATGACAAAATAAAATTACTTATATTTATGAATAAACACACAAGACATTGACAAATATTAAAAGCCGTTTATATTCAGATATGAACATATTAAAAGATTTCAGCAATAAAAGGGGGAGGGGGACATTCACATGTTTTTGGTGAAAAAACTAACTTCCAAGTTCATTAAAAAATTATATCATGTAAAACTGCTATATCTAAGATGCTCAAAGCAGTTTAGTTTTTAACTCTAGGGCTTTCCATTAATTTTTTATGATTTAAAAAAAAATGAAATAAAAAATTAAGCTTAAGCAAAAAAAAGTGGGGGATTCACATGTTTTTGGTGTAAAACTAACTTCCAAGTTCATTTTAGAAGCATGTTTCAGCCTGGAAATGTCTTATTATATCATATCTATGTTAAAAAACAGAGTTTTGGGTATTGTCAATAATTTATATCTCGTAAATATAAGTGGAACCATATTTTGAACAGAATTTTCTATATAATTTTAAAGACCTCATTTTACGATTTTCAAAAAATCATAAAAAAAACCAATGGGAAGTCCTAGAGTTAAAAACTAAACTGTTTTGAGCATCTTAGATATAGCACTTTAACATGATATAAATATTTAATGAATACAGGTCAGTAAAAAAAATGGTTGCCCCACTCTACCTATAAATAATGTCAGTAATACCTATGTCTCGCCAGTCTAGAACAAAATAATTAGATGATTCAGAGCTCACATAATTCATAGCTTCAACAAATTCTGACAAGTTCTGTCATCTGAATAGCTGATTCTTGATCCCCATCTTCTAATGTTCGTAAATTAATCCAAAGACCATACAATTGGTATTTAATTCTTGCTTCTGCGCTAAGCATGCAACATTAAGAAGAAAGAGCAAAGACCGGTTGGCTCGGAATCAGGATAATGTGTCTGAGTGTGACAACATGTCTATCCGTTGACTGTTGTTTCAGTGAACTAATACTATAAAATGCAACTATACGAACATCATCTCATTGAAAATTAACTTGTTCTCGCCATGGTATAGCTGAAAATTGCTGAGTTTGAGTTAAATAACAATCACGCACTCTACTGTTTGTTTCTTTGGGTTTCAAGACTGTAAGGAAATTAAAGACTTGAAAAAAATGGAATCTGAATTAGTGAATAGGAAGCTGCAGGGTTTCAAGTCACTTTTAACAAACATTAGATAGAAAATAGGATTTTGCTTAATGAAAATACTGTATACTGTAGCTATAAAATTAAAGTTATATTTAGTAAAAAATACATGGCCACCACCAGTTCACCTTCCTTGTAGCAATTCCTCACCTCCTTTTAATACTAACTCTAGTCTCCTATTGTTCTTTTTACAAAATAAATAAAATGTGTAGTACATCTGGGCTGTGCGTAAGAAAACGTGCCTTGCATTGCATTTACTAGTTGGTCATATGTCACAATTTCATTTCCTATGGTATCCTCATTTACATTTTCTGTTTTTTTCTTGACATTATCCCTTCTTCTTTTGATGGAAAAATGAATGATTCATGAACGACGAGTCCTAGTGATGATGGAGGTGGACATATTTTCTTGACATCATCTTCTGTGTATAAAATACCATCTCCAAGTCCAATTTTAAAAGATTTCCAAGCGATGACTTGTTTATCCCTACAAGACATTAAGATATGTTTTGAACTTTGATAAACATTAACTTTTGCATTTTAAAATTATTATAGGTTTTTACAAGTACCTTTTGTTCACCAGTCCACAATGCTGATGAGCATCCATCCTTTTTCTATGTAAAGTGTTGTAGAGACTCATGAAGAATGGATATCTAGCTGTTAATGTAACTGTTGTATCACACTCACAGTATGTCCTTATTTTCTTTTCGGTCACATCCAAAAATTATGATATACATGTAGCTGAAATATTGCTGAACGTGGCGCTAAACACCAAAATTATATTTTGTATATAATTGTATTAACAAAACATTATACAGTAGTCAATCCAATCCTGTAAATTTGCTATATTTATCAGAAATTATTTTTATTATGTAAATTTAACTAAATTTTACTTTCAAAAAACTTATCTTGTGATTATATATAAGAATAAAAAGATTATAAGCATACCATTTCAACAGGTAGTAAAACACCATAGTCCTCCAAGATTATCTGGCTATGGAACGGAGAATCAGATAGTCCTCTAAATGTCTTTAATTTCCTGTATGTTGATGATGAGTGCCACTTTTACTCTGCCGAAAGTCTACCACGAGTTTGTAACGATGTAATGTGCATACTGACGTTACAGTAAGAGACATATTCGTTGTAAAAAGTCCTACTCTACCTTTGTACCTTTGTCTTCGGGTCGAAAAATAATCCCCAATGACTTCTATAGACCCCTCTTCATATTCTTACATATTTGGATTCTCGTCGTGTAATAAATGGACATTTGTATCACAGCAACTCTTCCTTTAGAACCGATTTAAAAGCGTTCAAAGATATAGAGGTAACTGTTGAGTCAGATAGGTTATTCCACTGATCTATCACTCTTATAGAAAATGAATATAATCTTTGTGAATGTGATGTCCTACACTGTTTCCTGAAAAGTTTCAATGAGTGACCTCTTGTTGTATTTGAGGGTGCCAATGTAAAATGTTTCATCTAATCGATGCCGTCAATACCATGAAGGGCCCTGTATACTTGGATCATATCATTCCTATCACGACGATATTCCAAAGTTGGTAATTATGTAAATCCAGTAAAGTACGGAGTTTGTCCTCAAATGGCATAATATTTTTGACACAACACATCTAATCTCGTTGAGATTAGATAGACTACCGAAGAAAGTTTCTGCTCTATACCTCCAGGATAATTTCTAAGTGAAATATTATATTTTGCATGTGCAACAACACAATTTCTCAATCATTTTAAAGTACTGCAGTCCATTTAGGTGACATTTGAGCAAAACCGGAAGTGATAACAATATACTTACAGAATGAAACAAAAACAGAAAAAATATTAAATTAATAAATTTCATCATCAAAATTTATTGCTATATTTATTGCAACAAGAGTTATCGTTCTTGGAATTGTGATTTTGAGCGGTTAATTTAAAACTAAAATAACAAAAAAATGACACTAGGCTACACGTGAAAAAAAAAAGATATTTTGTAGAGGGGATCCTATATTTTTCATTGTGTTATTTGGTTTATTACAAATCGCCTGTTTACAGGAGATAATGTGTTCTGATATCTAACCTTTTTACATACTTTGTTACTAAAAAAAA
>MJUT01055986.1:57467-72883 GCA_002080005.1 Gigantidas platifrons | reverse complement strand
TATAGCTGTAATATTGCTGAAAGTGGCGCTAAAAACCAAAAATCAATCAAATCTTATTAGAGGTTGATAGAACCAGATTCGATGGAGAGATTGTTCTCTGAATATGTCATAAAAAGACATGAGCTGTCTTTGTATGGGAAATGCCTACATTTTATACCTATATTTGTATTGTGTTAGTTTGATATGTACATTTTTTCAATTTCCTGCAGGGCCCGGGTGGCTCAATGAGTTAGGTAGTTGGATTACCTAACAACTCATACAAGCCTATCACCAATACGGCGTGGGTTTGCACCCAGCTTTGTAAATTACAAAAAGGTGCATTCGACTCACAGCCACAAGTGATAAAGTTTACCAGTTGCTTACCCATGGTCGGTGATTCTCTCCGGGTACTCTAGCTTCTTCCACCAATAAAACTGACCGCCACGATATAACTGAAATATTGTTGAAAGTGGCATTAAACACCATCAAACCAACCAAATCCTTTCATACTAATTGTTTAATTAATCGTGTTTAGTAATGTCAGGCCACTTTAGCTGTAGGAGAATTTGATAATGTTTCGGAAATTAATTCAAAATAGGGTAGAATTGATTTCTCGAAGTAAGTTTAATAATTATAGTACAGTGGAACCTCTCTAATCCGACACACCAAGAAACCAGAGAAATGTGTTGGATTGTACAGAATGCCGGAATACCCCGGTTTTATTTTAGTTAACAAAAATACTGCGGGACCATACATTTTGGTCGAATGTCACAGGATGTCGGAAAACTCAGGTGTCGAATTGTTCCACTGTATAACTATTCTTGTATAACGAATATCGAAAAAAATGAATCATGAGTAACTGAACAACACAGTGTAAGATATGCGTGTTATCAAACGAGTGAATTGTCATCGTCGTTCGGTTACGTGTGATTTATTTTTGATACAAAAGTAGTTATACTGTTTATTACATAAATTTTACATATTTGTTTGTGGTAATTATACGTTTAAAAAAAGAACTTGTTTTTCATTGTCGGAGGTTCAAAGACCTATTCGATTTGAAATAAACGTTTGTATTTTATGACTATAAATGTTTCTTTTATCTGATTGGCTAAAATCATGATTTTTTTCTTTATAGAACTTTATGAATACTGTCTAAGCCTTCAACCTCTGCAAAGATTACTTTAGATCGTTCCAGGGGAGGCATTAGAACGTTATATTAACCTCACGTGAAACTAAAGTTAAAAGTAGGCATTTTCTGATTTCATGTCTAAATCTTGTTACCATTTAAATTTACCCCAAAAACACATGTAGTACTTAATACCAATTTATAAAACAAAACCCAGAGGACAATGATAACAGTTTCATATAATAAGACAATTACTGACTTTTGTTTTGATTAATTTAAGGATCTATCATTCCAAGATATATGACTTTTGTTTTGATTAATTTAAGGATCTATCATTCTAAGATATATGACTTTTGTTTTGATTAATTTAAGGATCTATCATTCTAAGATATATGACTTTTGTTTTTATTAATTTAAGGATCTATCATTCTAAGATATATGACTTTTGTTTTTATTAATTTAAGGATCTATCATTCTAAGATATATGACTTTTGTTTTGATTAATTTAAGGATCTATCATTCTAAGAGTATACCTGATGAAGTATATTCCAGAAACATGTCATGCGCACTAAATGTGTTTTCTATGTGTTTATAGCTTAGTATAACGTCTAATGAATTAACTATAAAATGTTAATTATGAATTAATGAATTGTAAAAAAAAAACAGGTACGAAGATATACATGTAGATAACTTTTTTATGAAAGAATATTTTTGTAAATTTTAAATAAATTTTGTTTCCTCTTTTGGAAATTTCACACAGTATACAAAAATATACAATCTAGTTAAAATTAGATATTTGTCGGATCTTTTTAACCTTACCCATAGGGTCATATGAGGTATTGCCATCACTTGGTGTCCGCCATCCTCGTCATTCGTAAACTTTTACACATTAATCTTCTTCTCTGAAACCACTCGGCCAATTAGAACCAAGCTTAGTAGTAATATTCATTGGATGGTACGCAATAAAGTGTATGTTTTTTTGTTGTTGATCAGAAGTGCACAAAAGAAACAAGAGGCCCAAAAGTGTCAAAAAGGGTGTGTCCATATGTTGCATTTGTTTTTAATGGGGATTTTTTAAATGCATTCCATAAGAAAATCCCTTTCAGAAACATGGATAACGTTGTAAGGTAACTATTATTGTACATTTTCAAAGTATTCATCTTTCTTGGTCATTGATGGGTCATACATTTTTTGTTGCTGTTTTATTTTGAAAAGGGGTCTAAAAGGTGCCCAAATTCCCAAATTTTTCATTTGAAAGAAAAATTGTAACTATGACAATAATAAATATATTTGTTTAATTTTCAGTTTTGACCCAGATCCAACAGTACGTTATACATTTTGGGCTTTAGTAATCGGGGGTATGTTTAACTGGACAGGAACCTATGGTGCCAATCAGTTAAGTGTACAAAGATTTAGTGCCCTGTCATCTCTCAAAGAAGCTAGAAAGTAAGTCTGGAGATGCCAGGACAATTTCCATCAATGTTCAAACTTATCTTTTTCTTGTTTATTAATTACAAAATGGGGACAAAATAACGATAAGCCGGCCTCTCTAGTAAGTCTGTCTGTAATGGCCATCAAATAAAGTTTCATCACTAAGAATTATTGAAGTTGAGTTACTTGATTTTAGCTCAACTTGGCCAAAGGCATCAATATCATTTTTTTGTGATAACAAAATTTGAGTGAGTAGTTGAATGATTGTTGTTTAACGCCAATTCAGCAATTTTCCTATTATATCATGGTGAGAACAAGTTAATTTTCAATGAGATGATGATGAAGTTCGGATTTGTACTAAGCCAACACTTTGAGTTGGATTTTTATAGTGCTAGTTCACCGAAACAACAGTCCGCGGATAGACATGTCGCCTCACTCTGATACATTATTCTGATTCCGAGCCAACCACTCTTTGCTCTTTCACCTTAATGCTGTGTGCTTAGCAGAGAAGCAACAAATATCAATTTTATAATCTTTGGTTAGAAAAAAATTGTTTAGCTCACCTTGTCAAAGGCATTGTGAGATTTTGCCATCACTTGGCGTCTGTCATTCGTCATCTGTCGTCCGTCGTCCGTTAACTTTTCACATTTTAATCTTCTCCTCTGAAACCCCTCAGCCAAATGAACTGCAACTTGGTAGGAAGCATCTATGGATTGTCTTCTAACAAGATGCTCATTTTCTCCCGATCCATTAACAGACATGGCCGTCACAGGAAATTCTTCTTTCTGATTGGCCACTTTTTAAAAACATTCTCCTCTGAAACCGCTTGGTCAAATGAACCGAAACTTGGTAGGAAGCATCCTTGCTATAAGGATGGCTCATTTCGACCCGATCCGTACACAAAGATGGCCGCCACAGTCAATTCTTGTTTCTGATTGGTTGATTTCTAAAAAATCTTCTCCTCTAAAACTGCTTAGCCAATTGACTTATCTTTTTCTTGTTTATCAATTAGAGCTACCGAAATACAAAATGGGGACAAAATAACGATAAGCAGGCCTCTCTAGTAAGTCTGTCTGTAATGGCCATCAACTAAACTTTCATCACTAAGAATTATTGAAGTTGAGTTACTTGATTTTAGCTCAACTTGGCCAAAGGCATCAATATCATTATTTAGTGATAAACAAATTTGAGGGAGTAGGTGAGTGATTGTTGTTTAACGCCAATTCAGCAATTTTTCTATTATATCATGGTGAGAACAAGTTAATTTTCAATGAGATGATGATGAAGTTCGGATTTGTACTAAGCCAACACTTTGAGTTGGATTTTAATAGTGCTAGTTCACCGAAACAACAGTCCGCGGATAGACATGTCTCCTCACTCTGACACATTATTCTGATTCCGAGCCAACCAGTCTTTGCTCTTTCTCCTTAATGCTGCGTGCTCAGCAGAGAAGCAACAAATATCAATTTTATAATCTTTGGTTAAAAAAACCAATTTGTTTAGCTCACCTTGTGAAAGGCAATGTGAGATTTTGCCATCAATTGGCGTCTGTCGTTCGTCATCTGTCGTCCGTCGTCCGTTAACTTTTCACATTTTAATTTTCTCCTCTGAAACCCCTCAGCCAAATGAACTGCAACTTGGTAGGAAGCATCTATGGATTGTCTTCTATCAAGAATGCTCATTTTGTCCCGAGCCATTAACAGACATGACCGCCATAGGCAATTCTTTTTTCTGATTGGCCGCTTTTTAAAAATATTCCCCTCTGAAACCGCTTGGCCAAATGAACCGAAACTTGGTAGGAAGCATCCTTGGAAGGTCCTCTATAAAGATTGCTCATTTCGTCCCGATCCGTTAACAAACATGGCCGTCACAGGCAATTCCTCTTTCTGATTCGGTTCAATTGGCTAAGTAGTTTCAGAGGAGAAGATTTTTTAGAAATCAACCAATCAGAAACAAGAATGGCTTGTGGTTTCCATGTTTGTTAACGGATCGGAACTGAATGAGCAATCTGTATAGAGGTAGGAGTATTTTTAATGTTAACAGCAGCTTGTGTAGCAGGGATATCAGTTTTTGCATTTTATGCAGATAGAGGCTGTGACCCTTTAGCAAATAAAGATATAAAATATCCAATCCAGGTTAGTAGACATAGCACATGTCAGATCAGCTGATTATCTCCAGCTCTGAAATGGAAGTGGTATCTGTTAGTAAACAGTTATCTCCTAAAGGTTATATACATTAAATTTACATATGAAGTATTCAAACGTCTTTGTGATCTTAAACCATGGTTAGACAGTCAACAGGGTATCGTTACGGTATATGTTTTCGTCTGTCATATGTTTTCGTATCCAGGGGCGGATTCAAAGGGGCGCGCGCTCCCCCTAAAATTGGAAAAAATATGATTTTTTTGCGTAAAATCGTGATTTTTCACACAAAATACCCCAAAAATTTTCGCGCCTCCCTCCGCTTGGCGCGATTTTTTTAAGTGCGCCCCCCTAACTTGAAATCCTGGATCCGCCCCTGGTATCATCCATTTTATTTTGATTTACACAGCGCAAGTGTTATTTTTTACCTGTCTTTCGGTTTCTATTTCTGAAACGTAAACAGGACTCCAACGTGACACCTGTCAAAAATGTTCAAGGTTGCTTTTAAAGACGTAAGTCACTCAAAATCAGTTAAATGGAACACAAATGGGACTCAAAAAACTTCTATTTATTGACTGTATAAATAAAGGATGCAAAGTATTGGAGGATGTCAGAAAAAAAAATATCGTCATGTAGCATTACCCCCATTGAAAATGTTATGTGGTTTACGTTACATTTAATGATCTTACACATAATGACACTGATCTCATTCAACTTAGCAATAAAAGGCAATGTTATTGTTCGTGTGTGAAGGTAATATGTTAGCATATACCATATTGGACTTGTCAGATGAATTAACGTACATGTTTGGGTTATGCAAACCGGTTTAAAGCTGTAAAAACAATTGCAAATTTGCGTTTTGCACAAAAAACTAAAACCTTTAATGGCAATTCCTTTGATGTTGTATTTCCTTCACAAATGTGGTGTATTTTACGTTCATTCATAGCCAATACCTATTTCTTGTACTTTTCGTATGCAAAAAAAGTTCAAAGCAGACTATTTTGGGAGCAGTTGATAACGAATCATTGGTGTGTCAAGGTAACGTAAATCACATAATATTAATAATTTTACTTAAAAAAAAAAAACGACGGGTGAAAGATAATTCTGCCTCAAAAGTATCCTGCAAATAGTTTTATACTTTCATTCGGAATGCCATAAAAACAAAAAGACGACCAGACATTCCATGTTGGTGATATGCATACATTTGATTAATTAAACGTCTTAGAAAATGCTTTTTTATTTATTGAAACTGACATAATCAACGATTCTCATCGTAATTATGAAAACTATCATAAAACTTAATACAAACAAACGTATTTACAAAAAAATCAAACTTTCAACATCTATAGTTACGGTATACTACCTCCTCAAAAATGTGTTGTCAATGGTAACGCCATTGTCTGCAACAGAAAAAATGTGATTATATTTCGTAATTTTTACATGACATAGTAACAATGTATTTCTAACTAGTCCGTATTTTGTGATATTGCATGATTGTCATTTTGATAAGAAAAGATATTGCACGGCAGTCTATTTCTGCCGCGCAATATCGTTTCTTATCAAAATGACAATCATGCAATATCACAAAATACGGACTACTTGATTACAAAATAGTAGTAGTGAAATATAATAATACAATTATGGCACTTCAGTGCATTTATGGAACACTTAAAAAGGAATATCGAACTCGGCCGTTGGCCTCAGTCGATATCTCTTTTAAGTGTTCCATAAAACATGATATCGCATGCACTGAAGTGCCATAAACTGATAATTGTATAATGTTTATCACCATAGAACTCTCTTTATTTTATTATGTGACTTACGTTACCGAATAGTGAATTACGTTACCCACTTTAATGCGATGTCCATACACTCATACAATCACCTACTGTTTATGATAATGGCGAATTTGTATATATTGTCATACAATCAACAATTTTAATAATAATAGAAACTAGTTATAGACAAAAATTATTATGAATTTAACCATCATTCCAATAAGGTGACACTTACCTCAATTTTTATGGCATGACACGTTGTTCATCAGTCAACAGGAAAACGCCATTTTAAGTCTATGATGTCATGTGACGCTTAATTCGGTGCTCTGGAGAAAAGATATGCAGAAAAATTGACCGTAGGAAATTTTATGCTGCTATTTAGAAAACGAAAGTCACGTAAATCACGATAACGTAATTCACGAAATCATACTTTGTCCTGAGTTTGGATATAAAATATCTGGAACAGAATAGTGTTCTTGATAAATTCATTTCATAGCAAACGGATTCTTATAAACAACTAAAACGTCAAAACCGCTGCCTAATGCACTTCTGTTATAAACATGATCACGTAATTCACTTTTCATGTGTAAAATTTGAATTTTAAAAATCTCTCTAATTTTTTTGTGAAAAAAGAATGAAGGTCAGTTCAAAAGTGTCTCCTTTTTAAAGATGTGAGTATAGAGCTTTCAAAAAGCGCTGTATGGTGAAGGTAATTAGCATTTAAATGTGATACACAGAGTAAGTGAAATAGTAACGTAATTCACAGACATTTATGGGACACCAAAAAACGTTAAATATCAAAATTTACTGTTGTTTTCATTGCTTATTAGTTTCAAATTATAATTTTTAAAACTATGTGCTTGAATATCAACAAATAATAAATGATATACCTGTTTCATGCGTTGTCTACAAACCAGCCAAACTAACATAATCATTTTTGGGACACCTTATTTTCTTAAAAAAACAACCTTTCAGATGTCATATTTAAAGAAAAAATAATATAGAAAATATTTTGTTGTCCTGAATATATAAAATTAACATATGTCCAAGTATTAAAACAAAATATTATCTTTCCACTTAATATGTGTTGTCAAAATTTCGCAAGGACATGATATTTTTGATTATGTCCCATTTAACTGATTTTGAATGAAGTACCAAAAATAGTGAACCTACTTACTGAACCATACTTTTTGTAATGCTAAAAATTTACTACATTTATAAAGTACGTGGAATAAAATCCAGAAGGGTTATATAAAATTGAACTATGTCGTCTGCATCTCAGACACCCGCTCTACCTGTTATGTGATTGTCATGGTGTCACTGATCGTACTTGTAAACAAAAGAGGTGACTGAAATGTGCCGGTTTCTTATATAAAATGCACGTCAACAGCAGTGCATCTGGTTTCAGCACTAAAAAAACAACAAAAGTGAACACAATTTTGAAAGTGGTAATTTTCAAACATTCTGTTATTTTATTTAGATGTAGTATGATTTGTAGATGGCCAGAACCATGACATTTTAAAACCAGCCATTTCCGGATTTTATATTTGTTTCCATCCCGTATATCGGCCCTGTTTTTACTTAAGACGAAAACATGTGACGCCATTTTACTGAGAGCAGAAGTTGATAGATAATCGAGAGTATATTAAAATACAAGAATGGCTTTTCAAACAATCTTATGTACAAAGACATATTTAACTAGCCATTCTTTGATAATTCCAATCGTCATATGAATTAAGGGTTAACACTGTCAATCGCCAGATCGGAAAATCGATAATAGGTCGAAAACCCATAACACGAGGATAATTAAGATTAGTGAGTTGATGAATGATTGTTGTTTAATGCCAAATGAGCAATTTTTCAGTCGTGTCATGGAGAGAACAAGTTATATTTGATGAAATTATGATGATGTCGGCTCTTTTGACTAGATTAACACGCTTATATTTTTACTGTGCCAGCTCACTGAAATTACAGTCCTCGGACAGACATGTCGCCACTCTTGGACATGCTACCCTGAATCCGAGGCCAACCAGTTTTGTTCTTACTCCTTAAGCAGACAGGCTTATTTGAGAAGCAGAAAATACAAATTTCATAGTCTTTGGTTTAACCTGATCGTGGGTCGAACCCAAGACACTCGAGGCGAACCTGCTAACCATTACACCACCGAGGCATTTTTAGATTAAGATTATGTCTATTAGATACAATTGTATAATACCAGGAATAGAAATTCAGTCACACCTGAAAATGTGGCCTTTATACAGAGACTGTCTTTTATAGACAGTGATTTGTTATATAGAGGTGCTCTTGAAGGCAGGTTAGACTGTATGAAGAAAAGTAATTTTAATGGTTGCACATTAAAAACATGTAACATATTAAGAAGAAAAAATAGATAAAAAAAATATTTAACAAATGTTCTGTATTGTTTTTCCTGTTCCAGTTTCAGGTACAGTTATAAAAGAACTAGATTTTATTCCTTGGTGTTTTGAAATCTATACTGGTAGATTTGCTTCAGCTCATTTGGTATTAAACGACAATCACTCACTCACCAAAAATTGAAGTGACGTCATGGACGTGATCGTATGGTAGTTATACTTACAACTTCCTATGCAATCGGTGCCTATTGCCACTAACGTGAGTTTGAATCCTGTTCACGGCAAGGTATACTGGATACAACATCATATGGCAAAATCAAGCCCATTTTGCTAATTTGCATACGACCGCCATATTGAATTAAATGGACGTCATCGTAGTACTTAAGCAATGAACGGCTGAAGAAGTAAAAGAGGCTGTGTTGATCTTTTATTAAACCTGGACTTACTTTCTGAGTTCTTTTTTCACCAAACACCGCTTAGGGTTGTTCAAGCAAATTTTTGATACCATACTCAATATATTGGAAGTTCCTGGAGTATTTCTTATTTTGATACAATTTTGATACAACTTTCCTATCATTTCTTATCAAACCCTTAAAATATGGTTAAAAAAAATGATAAAACTGACGAAACCGCCATACCAACATAAGTTCTCTTCGTTCACATTAAAACTTCTGGTAAAAAAGTTCCACTTGATATTTGTTTTGAATGGAAGACTTATGATCTGTAGGTTCCTGGAGAAGATTAATTGTGATCGTTTTTACAATTTTCAATGCCCGACGCCATTTAAGAGGCAACGTAGGGATGTTGGGCGTGTGAAACGTACCATTATTCCCGAGGCATTTTCATACAATTCGTCTGTTCCATTTGCACCGCTTCTTCATAAACAAAGTATCACGTGATCAAATAATTATGTGAGGTGCGTTGAGGGGAAACATAACAATAAAATCTCAAGTCCGTTCTTTTTTATTCATTATTATCAAAGAAATTATATATAGAACAAATATGATTTGTTTTAAAACACACAAAACAGCAGTAGTAATATATTATTCATCATTTATTAAGGGACCGACCATATAACTTGTGTGTGTGTTGTGTGTGTGTGTGGGGAGGGGGAGGGGGGCGCTAGGCTATGGGTTTTCTCTCTTCTCTTTGAATTTTACCACGATGTCAACAAATGTCACGTGGTTCCACGACCTCATGAATATTCATATCTCATGAATAAAATAATGAGCATGATTTTGCCATATGATTATGTGATAAAGTGTGTCAGTGACTTGCCATGATATAGTTGAAATATTGTTGAAAGTGGCGTTAAACACCATAACCCTAACCCTCTATATTGAGTCATCTCCTTAGTAGAATGTCATATTGTTATCATCGACTACTATATTTGCATGTTGGCATATTTTTTTAAGTGGTTTCATTAAAGAAAATTCAAATTTAGAACTGACAAAATAAAATGTCAAATTGCAATGTAATGTATATTTGCTTGCTAGAAAAAACCCTAACAAATAAATAAAAACAAACAAAAATGGAAAAAAAACCCTGCAAAATACCTTTTCACGACCAAAACGTGAAATTTTGCACCTACAAAATAACCTTCATAAGGCCATGCAAAGTTAATTACTTGGTTCTCAGGCCCTTTTTGTCCAAATTGATGAGGGAGGGCGGCATTTTTTTTTATCCTTTTACTGCTGTAAAAAGTGATGAGGGAGGCATTTTTTCTTCTTTTTTTTTGTGAAAAATATGGCAATGTATAAATCTTTTCATTACTTTATTGAAAATTTCAATTTTATTTCTTCCGATGGTGGCAGAAACATCACAAGTGGATATTTTTATGGAAACGTCCAATCCGTTGGTCCCAACGTACCATTTTTTATCTCCGTAAACAATTCCAATAAGGTACAAGCTTCGGAGAAGCCCCCTATTATGTTTCCTGGTAAAACTGGCAAACATTTGTGCCGAATTTGCACAGAAACGATTGACATTTTGTCTAAATGTCAAACGGAAACACGTTTTTTATTTATACATTGTCATAACGATGCTTTAAATCTCATTTAAGCATGATGCGTTTTAAAGCGTTTCACCGACCACGCGATATAAGAGAAAAACGGATGCGGTTGTTTTTTCCGTACGGACAGCGCTACCGCATTTAATTTTTTTTTTTTTAACTATGTTTGCAATAAAATCGGCAATGCGGCGACGAATTTCCACATGCGGGCGGGCCTGAGAACCAAGAAATTAACTTTGTATGGCCTAATAGATAGTATTTTTTCTATTTATAGATCATTCCATATTTTGAAATGGATATGCTGGGATATCCAGGAATTCCAGGTCTATTTATAGCTTATAAAAGGTCTCTTTTGTGGTGTCTTGAGGAAAGTAGTGATACCTCCCGTAGACAACAATATTGGTAAGGTTTTATTATCCTTCTATATTAAACTGGTTTAGACTCGGACAACAATCCTCTTAAAATTAGAAACCGCATCGGTGGAGTAATGATTAGCATGCTTGCCTCGAGTGCGGTAGATCGTGGGTTCGAGCCCCGATCTGATCAAACCAAAAACTATAAAATTAGTATTTGTTGCTTCTCCGCTAAGCACGCAGCATTAACGAGAAAGAGCAAAGGCTGGTTGGTACGGAATCAGAATAATGTGTCCGAGTGGGGCGACATGTCTATCCATGGACTGTTGTTTCAGTGAGCTAACACTATGAAAATTCTACTAAGCATTGTGGTCTAGTATAAAGCGGAAATCGTCATCATCTCATTGAAAATGAACTTGTTCTCGCCATATTATAGCTGAACAATTGCAGAGTTGTCGCTAAACAACAATCATTCAACTCTTAAAATTAGATGTTTGTTGTATTTACAAAAAAACAATGTGTTCCTTGGCGACACACTAACATCTAAGAACATCACATATGGGGTCATGTCACATTACATACATGTATTTTCAACTGACCAATCGGTGATGAACCTATTAAATCTTAGGTATTGAGATCAAGCCAAGAACTGTATTCTTTTTTTCTTTTTTTTAATAACATTTATTGTTTGACTCACCTGTTAACAAAACACCTTAGATGCCCAGGTAAGCAAAAATAATCTAAGGTTCCCTGTTTTACAATATATCTCTTACCCAGGGTTAATAAGAGATTAATTAGAGTCCACATATATATACCCATTTCAAAAATACCACTCAATATACCAATTTTTAAAACCAATATGTTTTCATTTCAAAAATAAAACTAAATTTATCAATTTAAAAAAAAAACAACATATAGGTCAATCTATAAAGGCATTTTATGATAGTTTCAACATATTCCATTTACATACATGCATTGTACTCATATACCGTATAAGTGGTTTTTTTCACTGGAGCCAAATTTCGTGATTTTCTTCCAAATTAGTGGAATTTTTTTAGCGGTACTTAATTTTCACAATCCTGAGTTTTAACCAAAATCAAGTTTTAGCGTATTGACCGTTATATTAGAATTACATTATCTGAATTGGTTGACCAACAATTCAAAATAGGAAATGTTTTGAAATAATTGAGTACCGTAATTTCTTATGCATAATGGATGGGATTTTCTCCAGATTCTTTATTTTGCAGGAGGGGTGCGCATTATATACGAGAACAATGTGTTTCACTCTTTTTTCAGACCAGGAAATCACATGTCCGCCATTTTTAGCTCACCTGGCAAAAGGCCATGTGAGCTTTTGCCATCACTTGGCGTCCGTCGTCCACCCGTCCGTCCGTCGTACGTCGAAACTTTCACATTTTAATCTTCTCCTCAAAAACCACTGGGCCAATTGCAACCAAACTTTGGTGGAATGGTCCTTGGATGGCCCCCTTCCAAAATTGTGTCCGGTGATCCCGACTTCCGACCAAGATGGCTGCCAAGCTAAAAATAGAAAAAAGGGGAGATGAAATTTTAATTGTTCATTGCTGCTTTAGTATAAATCAAAATGAGCTCAAATTTTAACTGCAGCTACATGGCAAGGAGTAGTTTAACTTGTGAATTTAAGGAGGCTTGAGGATACAGATCTTAAACAATAGTTTGTTATTCTTAGCCTATTGCTGAGGGAATTAAAAAAGGGTGAAACATTTGCGAGCCTCCTTAATATTCACGGCGGGGACATTCGTGTTGTTCCGAAACATCTAGTTTTTAATCTAGTTTCCCACTTATTGTGAAATGACATCAGCCTTTACTGTATGGTTTTGATATTAGAAATTTCATTTACATAGAAAATTCAGGGGGTTATCAAGACTAGAAATTAAATGTTTTTTCATCACAAGCAAAATTTTGCTAGTTGCAAAAAAAAAATCACTGATCCGACTAGCAACCAAATTTAACACAAAATGTATGTTTCCTATTATTATTATAAGTGTGTTAATAAAATAATAAAAACAGTAAAGATTGAACAAAGTCACACAGTCTCTCTCTCTCTGGTAATATTGCATTATGAAAGTTGTCTGTTTGTCTATTGAACATGTTCAAGTGTTTTTTTTTTAAATTTGCTAGACAGAATGTACAATTTTTTCAAGGTGGGGTTGTCTCCCTTTAGATTAAAACAGTATGATTATAAGCTGTAGTTATTTAAACTTTAGACAGATGGGAAAATTCAGTTTAATCAAATATTTCAAGTCGTCAGTGTTGTGATATATTTCTGGATGGTTTTTCAGATATTTCTAGGCTTTATATAGGGTCAATATAGATGTTTGTGCTTGTCCCTAACAACTATTACAAGACGTTATGTACCTGATCAATATAGATGTTTGTGTTTGTCCCTAACAACTACTACAAGACGTTATGTACCTGATCAAACAACAGTACAAGTTTACATGTTTGTATTTGTTTCATATTTTATTCTGAATGCGTGTTTTTTACAACTAGCAAAATTCTACTAGTAATAATTCTATGCAAGAGTAAAATAAAGGCAAATCAAAATTTCAACTAGTAATTTGCCTGCGATCTAGTTTTAATTTCTAGCCCTGGATTATGTTGTTTAACGCCACTTTCAACAACTTTTCAGTTATATCATGGCAGTGAGTTTCATTGGTGGAGGAAACCGGAGTACCCAGAGAAAACCATTGACCTGCTGCAAGTCACTGACAAACTTTATCACATCATGTTGTATCGAGTACATCTCGCCATGAGCGGAATTCGAACTTATAATTTTAGTATGGGAGATATGGGAGCTATTAATAAAAAAATATTTTTACCAAAATAAATTATAATGCTGCAATAATCTACTTGTGTCTTTTCCACATGATTGTGATGATACAGCTGACAATATAGATGACTTTTCTTTTTCTGAAGTAAATATTCCTTTTCTACTCAACTAACCTGTTGACATACAGAAACACAGTTTGTTCACAGAAATGTCTATTAATATTATGTACCACTTTTTAGTCTAAAAATATTTCATGAAATATCATTTACTAGATTTATTTAATTGTGAGGTTTTTTTTCAATTATTTCAAATCTATATATAAAGAGCAATGAAGTGAACCTGAACAAGGGTCTATTTATAAACAGTTGTACTTTATATAGTTTCAAAATGTATGCATTATTCATTAAATGGAGAAAATGAAATTGTCCTTTATAGACAGTGATTTGTTATATGCAGATGCCCTTTAAGACAGGTTTGACTATTAAGATTAAGAAGTCACATTTGGCACAAAGAAAAAGTGACCGTATAAGACAGGTGACCTCTTACAAGAGGTTCAATCAATTTAAATGATCGATTACAGGGGAAGAAAAAGGTGACCTCTTAATACAGGTGACTGCTTTATAGAGGTGACCGCATGGGTAGGTTTTACTTTTTTTCTAATTCAGCAGTCAGATGAAGATGACAGTGGAGCCACAGAGAATACTACCTTAAAGAGTGCAAGTGATGTTGCTGGACTTCAAAGTGGAAGTGGGGTTAATATTCAGGACATTCATGGCACCATGACAACAGTAAACAACGGAGAAGATTCCAAAGAACTTAGACTTTTATCACACAGAATTATAGACACATGACAAAATAAAACTTATTTAGGACCACAAAAGTATTATTTTTATGCGACTGCAAATATTTTGCGATCGTTTTTTTGTTTGATGGTGTTTAACGCCACTTTCAACAATATTTCAGTTATATCATGGCGGTCAGTTTTACTGATAGAGGAAACCGGAGGACCCGGAGAAAACCACCGACCTGTCACAAGTCACTGACAAACTTTATCACATAATGTTGTACACCACATCAGTGTTTTGAGATGGTATTATGTTATGGATCTTTGTTGTTTTCATCCACATGTAAACAAAATAGTTCTAGTGTTAATCCCTAGATATACTGGTTTTGACCAATACAACTGACCACCACGATATAGCCGAAATATTGTTGAAAGTGGCGTTATGAACCCTAACCCTAGTTTTGATAATTGTAATTTATTTTGAATTGGCTAACTTTAGTTTGTCCTTTTGGCCATTGTGTTGTCTGTCCTATGATTTACAGATTCTGATCACCCCTTTGGTATCTTTTGGCCATTGTGTTGTCTGTCCTATGATTTACAGATTCTGATTACCCCTTTGGTATCTTTTG
>MJUT01055970.1:50552-78062 GCA_002080005.1 Gigantidas platifrons | reverse complement strand
TGAGTTTCCGGTGTCAATGTACACAACAAAACTCCAATCGATATGTGCTGTTTTAACGTTCGATTCTCAAGTTAACAATATCTTAACATTTTCTGTAAAAGACAGATATCAATTAAATTATTTTATTTGTATCAAAGACTTCAACGCAGAGACAAATAATCCTTTAAAATTAAATTTGTTTTCTTTCTTTATTTGCGGCTGTCAGCATCATGAAAGGAAAACGATCTGCCTTTATGTACATATTTCTTATATATGACAGATAGTGGGG
The DNA here is from genome assembly GCA_002080005.1 of Gigantidas platifrons. Taxonomy (NCBI): domain Eukaryota; kingdom Metazoa; phylum Mollusca; class Bivalvia; order Mytilida; family Modiolidae; genus Gigantidas; species Gigantidas platifrons. The sequence goes on along the minus strand of MJUT01055970.1, from coordinate 77,794 downwards.
TACCGAACACCAGTATTTATTCAGCGGTTTCCTTGGCCTCTCCATATTACAATTACTTATAATGTACCGCATCTACGACTATGATATGCTGACGTTGTCACAGTAATAGCGTAAACACCGGAAGTCGCCTGCCTATTTGTTCAGACGTCAAGACACGAAAAAGACGGAACGTGGTCGGAATTGACATGATTCGAAACAACCGAATTATGAAATATTTCAGCTGTCGTTCTTTTTTGATCTACACGAGCCTACACGACCCCCCACGATGACCAGAATACGAAATGAAGCTTTTAGCAAATTTTCATCAATCTATTTAAATTTGTTCATCTTCAATTTCCTTGCCAAAAATAAACTATTACTGGTAAATAGAAAATATTTATTAATTAACCAAACATATATGAATGGATTAGAGACTATATTATGTAATCAGTCGATGTCCTGATTTATAACTGACAGATATACACAATGAACCAATGATAATGCAAACACCACGTGTTGAAACATTTTTTTTAATTCCACAACCCATTATATAATCATTTTATTCTTGCAATTCATCATTTCATTGACAAAAATAAACTTTTCAAAAGAAAATATTATTTACAACCTCAATGACCCGAATATATTCTCTTATCCAAACATCCGGGTATTTAATAATAAAAAAAATTTTAATCGTTTCATTTTTATAATTTTTCTATTTTATTAGCAAAAATAAACTATTGTAAAGAAAATATGATTTATTAGCAAAGTGTACGACTGGATCAGAGACTATATTATGTAACCTGACCATGTCAATAAAAAAAATGGCGTATGTAAATAGCAAGGCGTGCGGTATTAAAAAATATGGATGAAAAGACATAAATTGACACTACACTGTAGGAATAATGACATTCTTTTCTTTAGAAAGAATAAATACAGCAAGCAAGTTTGTTATACATTTAAATTTCACTCTGAAATCAAAATATGACTAAAACCACGATGTCAACAAACAACATGCTTATCTAACAAAACCTGTGACGCTATAAAAAAAATCAATAAATATCGTTAACTAATGAAAGAGAAAATTCAAGAACAACTTTTTTGAATATTTTATTTAATAAAAAATACAATACAGTCGGGAAGCCAACGTCAACTTTCGTACCTCCTCCCATAAGGCTAAAAACATTTACGTAAATGCAGATAATAATAACCCACCAGGTGTCGCCCATAATCGTAATGTCGTAACGACGTTTGTTTACTATGACGATGACGGAATAAACCTTATATGACAGATAAATATAAATAAATGCATTCCAAAAAAGCGTGAATTATCATGGTTAAATATATAAGTTGCAGAAAAAACAAAAAAAGTGTTTATTAGACATAATATCGATATATACAACAAGGTATTTTTCAAGGTATTTGTTTTTGTTGTAGCTAAGAATATATGGCGGGAAATTTTCGAGGATAAAAATAACTGACACAAACGCATCCCATTGGTTGTCAATAAAACCTATGGTCAAAAATAGGTGTACCCATCATTCAAATGTGTAACGAAATTTAAAAATAGCCATCATTCCGCCTTCAATTTGCAAAACGAGGTTTGTAACTTAGGACGCTGTCAGCCGCCATTTTTGATAAAGAAGACGCTGAATAAAGTTTCCTGTGATGTTGAATAATTGAATAAATAAAAATAAGAATGTATTATAAGTCTTACAGTTTTCAATGAAGACTGGTTTGTAATATATTATAATAATAATATTTTTATTACCAAATTAATGGGCCCATAAAGGGCAAAAAAATAAAATACAATGATTACAATGATTGGGCTTGGAGGCATCATAGCATGCAAAAAAAAGCTATATTATGACTATACAACACAGTCAGGTCAGAGCCAATTGAATAACAATCAATAAACCATATACATTATAATAATAATAATAAATCAGTGCAACAATGACCAATGTTCATTAATGCATTATCTAGTTTGATCTGAAATAATTACCAAAATATTCAGCTAGCCCAATAAAAGACTTCACCTTCTGATTTCTAAACATTTACTAATATGTGAACCAAGCTCCTTTAAAACAGTTAAGTTTTCATTGGTTAAAAGCCAAATAAATTTAGAAGAATTATTTAAAGAGGAAAAGTTGAATAGTGACTTTCAACTTTTTCAATAAAATCATGTCTCAAAGTATTATATAAAGGACACTCTAAAAGGAAATGTTGTTCATTTTCTATCTTTTCTAACGAACAATATTGACATAAACGTTCAGATCTGTCCAGTCTATTTTGATTGTATCGAGCCTTTTCAATTCTCAGAGAATGAGTGCTGATTCTCAACTTGCATAATGACTGGCGGGTTTTAAAATCATTTATCTAAGTATATTTTTAAGAGAAAAATAAGTATCATGCTTACTGCTGTTACCATTCAAAATGTCTTGTTTATTTTTATTCCAGAAACTCATAAAACTGTCACATAATTTTTCTTTAGCGAAATTATATAAAGTACCAAGTTTTGAGTTTAGAACATGAATATTCATACAGGTTTGAAAATTAATATAAAATATTGTTTTTTTTTTTCAAAAAAAATTCATGAATTAAAAAAATTGGCCAGCATTCCAATTATTTAAAAGTACATCATCAAACAAATGCAGGCCCTTTGGGTATAATTGTGGACAGGATATCTCCTCTAACTGATACATTCATTTAATTCAGAAAGTTTCAGATGCTCCTGAATTTCGTTTGTAAAAAGAAATTTAATATTTCTGTATTGTATTTGTAAGAAATTCAAAATTAAGTTCAAACGTTGTATTCTATGTCCACCTGAGGCGTAGCTGCATATACGTTGTCACGCCATGGCGTGCACATCGTCAGGTTATAAAAAAATAGGATATTAAATTTATAATAATAATACTTTTTTGTATTCTTATTGAAATTCCTTCAGTGTTATATTTCACGTACATGGTTTTTAATTACAACATTATTTCAGTCAGGTATTCATTTGATCCTGGTTGCGGTCTGTCTGCCGTAATTGAAATCGTCAAAAAAGTGAAATACAACCGAATTGATATCAAAATGTGACTTGTTTCAACCGTATTTATAATAAACATTGACAATCTTTCAACTTCTAAATCACGTTCATGATCTTTAATTACATGTAGGCGTTCATTTTTTCCTGTTCTAACTAAAGGTCTTTATCAAAAAGCATCACGCGGTTTACATGTAATCCAGTTAGTACCTATTTAAATCACATAAGGCTATTTCTATTTTTCATACGTTGGGGGGAGGGGTGAGATGATTTTTCAAGTACATCAATCTGTCCTGTTTTCATGTTGAGCGGAAGTGGCTATTGTACATTCGAAATATTAATTGCGAATTTATCAAGTATGATGCATGTGTTACCTGTCTAGTATATTATGCTTTTTTTCTCGATCGACAGTTCAGAGGAGATGTGGCTATATTGGTATTTCTTAAGACAATGGCAAGTTATAATCCAACTAGTTTTACCTCGTCACTTTTTACTGAAGTACCTGTACTAAGTCAGGAAAGTGAGCGGTCATATATATGTGTGTTAGGGATATCGAATTTGCCTATTTCTACGATTTTTCTATTTAATTTTTGGAACTTTTCAGACGATATGATACTTTTTTTTTCATTTTATTATAGGTTGTGAAAAAGAATTATCACGATGTACCTGCAACAGGGCCTCCAAGAGAAATGTTGCAAGGCGGAACAATACTGGTTGGGGTCTGAGAGCAGGCTGAAACCTCTCTAAAAACTGTGGATTTGAGTTGAAAATACCAAAAAATAATGAAAAAATTAAAATGAAACGTCAATGGCTCAGGCTGTGGGGCCCCTCAGAGATTCCCGGGCCCTTTAGCGGATTTCCGGGCCCCGTACCGATGTACCGGCTGAACCCTCCTCTCATATGCCCTGCTTTTTACCATCCTAGATTCTGTAAATCTAGTTCTCTATCCTTCTATGGATACAATGTTATGCGTTTTGTTAAGCATGCCAGTAGCAAGCGCCACTGCTGAGATGTCACTTAGTGTACTGAGACGTTTGAAAACTTGTGTTTGTTCGACTATGAAGAATGACAGGCTATCTTCCCTAGGATTGATGCATATTCACCGAGATTTTGAAATTAACTTGTACAAAGCAATGGAGGTGTTCGTATCTGTTAAGATACGAAAAAGGCAGATTGTTGACAATTTTAGGATATTGTTGTCTATCAAAGTCATTAAAATTGTACTTGATTCTATGTTATATGAAACCCTGGAATGGCCCCAGATCTCACCATTTTGCATCTCGTCGAAAGTAATTATGGCGTACACACTATTAAGCCTCAGCTACGTCCCTGTCCACTGAAAATAGTCTGCTTGAAAATGATGAGCCAATTAATAGAAAGGTACAATAAATGTATTTCCTAATGGAAGTAAGAGTGTTGAAAATGAAAAAAAACCTGTTTTTTTTAAAACCATTTTGATTTGATGAAGAAAAGAGTGGACATGACACTACTATTGAAACATTATATTTTCAAACAGTATTCGATATTTGCATAAGTGACAAATTTTTAGACAAGGATCAGAGTTTTCAAGACACCTTGTGTCATAAACATTATAATATTATATTTAGTCATTCAGAAAATAATTTTTTGATTGTGTAATTTGTAAAACTTCACCTGAAAGTCAAAAGGTTTATTTCAATTGAAAACCAGGACTTGTTCTTAAATATTTCAAGAATGAATAACATTTCTGTAAAGATTTTGGCCCAAAAGATAAATTATATTGTCCTACATATTGTTATAACAGTTGTAGCACATTTTCTAGGTCAGAAAGTAGCGCTGAAACAAGATCTCAAACATTTCAATTTATTTTAGATATTTTGAACAAGAACCAAGTTGTTGAAAAAGTTTTGTGAATGTCCTGGTGAAAGAATTATTACAACTTAACTGCCTGTATACACTTCAACATGTTGAATTTGTTATTCAGAATTTTTTTTTTTGGATGAAAAGATACTTCTGTTGCATGTTGTATATGAGAAATATAATTCTCTTTTATCTATGAATTCTAATGCTGAATTTGATAAATCTTCTTTTACAGAAAATATTTTTTTCTAAATTTGCCCCTTTATTAACTTTTATCCAGTCATTGGATCAAATAAGATAGTTTTTTTTTAAACTTCAATTTTAAACAATATTAACCAATACATGTACTTGATTATTTTGCCAACAGAAAACATATTCATTCTAGTCATTTTATCTACTTAGTGAAATTTGAAATTCTGGTTTGTCCCTTCATGTGAATGCAAGTCATTCTGTATGTGTCTTTTATGTGAATGCTAATCATTTTGTGTGTGTCTTCTTATGTGATTGCTAGTCATTCTGTTTGTGAATGTTATTGGGGAAAAATTATTGCAACCTAAGTTGCAAACTAAGTACCCATATTTGTAAATGCTGGTAATTTTGTGAATGTCCTGGTGAAAGAATTAGTACAACCTAACCGCCTGTATATGTTAAAAAAGCTAGTTTGTTGTTGTGTCAAACACATGAATATTCCAAATACATTGTTATTTACATTGTGAGATAAACATGAAACTTGGTAGCTTTCATTCAGATAATAGAAGTTCCTAATTTTAAGAAAAATATTTGCTTACACTGATTTTTTTTAGCTTGCCTTGATGTAATAGGAAGGTATATGCTATCTGAATACAATTTTGTATGCCCCTTGTTGTCTCAAGGTTTCATTTTTTTGTTTAGATTTTTAAAAATTCATTCACTTTTTTACATGTTTTTTTTCTTAATATTTTCATATGTTTTCCTAATTTTTGTTTACATGCTAATTTCATATAATCTGGTACCTGTTGTATTAAAATTAAATTAAATTGAAATTATTAATGTTGTTGTACATCCCCTGTGTTTTCACCCAAAAATCTAGTATCATAGATGATTTTTTTTTATATTTAAGTGATGATAAATAGTAATTCCCAATCTAAATTACAAAATGCACATTGTTTAAAACAATATTGGAATAAAAATGATTCAATTAAAGTGTAAAATACGGTATTAATACAAGAAAATGAACAAAAGACATAAACATATACCCCCCCCCCCCTTTTCCAAATGATTTATCCTCTTTCGGATGTACACTTGTATGTCGTTTATTGTTAATGTTAAGAAACACCACCGATGTGTTCCGAAAGACAATGAATTTCGATGTTTGGCAAATGGTCGATCGATCAAGGTGGGTGTAGAACTAAGTGACACAATTGCATCCCACAAGACATTGGCACTAGTTGCCGGTATGACAATGATCCTAGATGATTTCCTCAGGCAATGGATGTTACAGAAAGCCATCATGTTGTTTTAATTAATTTTCTGATTTAAATAGAACCACCTCGACATTTGTTTTGCAAATGAGTCCACTTCAAGTAGCAAAATTCGATGTTTGTGCACTATATAAATAAAAACTGAAGTGATGCAATCAATTTATATTTATCCATAGACATATTCCGTATATTTTAATTGATTTCAAGCGTACGTATTTATTGTAAACCGACGTATTTTAACCGAAGGGTTGAACGTCATTTTTCATGAAAAATGACGCGAAGTCACGTGACTTTGTTTTTAGATGTAATTTAGCGTTTGGGGGCCACATTAGCACACGCACTGTAATTAGACGCCTCCACCATCAGGGAATGCGAGCGCGACGACCCATAAAACGTCAACAGTTGCCACTACGTCATCGCCATGCTCGATTTGACTGGTCATATGATCATTTGGGGCAGACTATTGGCACATGAAGACGGGTCCACTGGTCTGATGAAAGTCGTTTTTGTTACGCCCTACCGACGGTCGTGCAAGGGTTTGGCGCCAAAGAAACACTTTATTTCAGGACAACCACATTTTGGGCACACCTGCTTTTGGGGGTGGGGGTGTAACTGTCTGGGGTTGTTTTTCCTTTGACTGTAAGTTGGACTTGTACGTTCTTGATGGTAATCTGACAGGCCAAAAATATCGTGACAATGTGCTCGCTCCACGCGTAGTCCCCCATTTCGACAATCATGCCTTTGCTGACAGGCCAATGTTCATGGACGGCAACGCTAGGCCACGTAGAGTCCGAATTGTACAACATATTTTAGAGCAAGAGGCTGTTCAGACAATTCCATGGCCTGCGATGTCACCAGACATGAACCATATAGAGCATATAAGGGACTTTATTGGCCGAAAAATTAACCAACGCAATCCAAAATGTCAAAATATTGACGAATTAAGAACTGCGATCTTACAGGAGGGGCAACAATTCCCCCAAGAACGGCTAATGCGTCTTGTGCGAAGCATGACGAGGCGTGTTACAGAACGTCACAATAAATGCAGTGGATATACTCGTTATTGATTTGTATGCCTTACACATATGCACAACAGATGCATTTAAAAGTTCTTAAAATCTTAAAAAAAACTTCCATCAAAGACAAACTGGTTTTACGTTTTTCCTGCGCCTGTTTTGAACCCCATTTTTGCCACGTAATAGTCACGTCTTTCAGGAAGATAAATACTTCGTAGAATGGTAATTTTAGAGCCCTTGATGTAGTCTTTTAAGAAGTGTAAGAAAAATGGTGATATCTATTTAATTGTTTTAACAGTATTGATGTAAAAAATGTATCGATAAAAATATAGGGTGGTGCTTAACTTTAATCGGAGTGTATATATAATTATAAGCAAAAAAGTGATGAAAAACAAAGCGATTATTACCCTTCCCCCCAAAAAAAATTACTGAATGAAATTATTGTTGAAAGCTAAATCTCGATTGGTCATCCATAAAATGAAATATGATTTCCCCTTTTATATGTACATTGACGACGTACGTATTATAGCGTACTATTATTATATTTTAGTATCTATGGAAACCACAGCGAATTGTGGAATGACCATAGATATATATGATGAAGTATTCGCCATTCGATCACATGCCAGCACACCCAACTATCGATGTGTTGTGACTATGAACACAGGTTATAGTGGTACCCATGCTATTGAAGTTATAAGTGAGAACGTCCGTATAACTGACTGTGGTGTCAGATATACGATGGATTAAATACAGATGGGCATCAATTGGTAAGACTTTAGCTTGTTTACTCTACCGGAGTATCCGATCTCTCTCTCTCTCTCTCTGTTGTTGTTTGGGTTCGCGTTTCTTGATCTATAGTTTTATGTGTAATGTATTTCTTTAGACATTGTGCTGTCTGTCATTCTTAGATTTACTGTTCTAATTACCACTTTGGATCTTCAAACTTTTCTTAATGCAAGACACTTTGTTTTTTTCTTGTCTCATGAATATAAAAGTTATATATAATTTCTTATAAATTTATTTTGTATTAATTCATTTATATATTGGCGAAGACGTTTAAAAGTTGTAAAACTTATGCCCCATCGAATTGTTTATCATTTGATAATAACATATGTTTAAGACAAAGGAGATAAAACTGGTAAAATATAAAGGTTTATATTAAGTTTAAAGTTGATCCGTCGAATTATTGTTATTTTTTTTTACTTAATGTTGAAAGTGGAAAACACTTGCCTGACCGCGTCATTTCACTAAGAGGTGAGGTTTGGGCTTATGAGTATAAACCAATACATTTGTGTTTTGCTTAGCCTTTTCAGTCCAATTTGCCATCACTGCAGTCAATTAACATCAGATGGCAGTTTGTAGAATCTCTTGCTAGAGATACACTAACGTCTAACGATAACGTGATGCTATTATACCAATATATTACAATTGTCTGGTAACAATATAACTGACATATTTCTAAATAAAAAAAACATGTTAGAAGTATACAATATTCTGCGTATGTATTGTAATATTCAATTAATTACAAACATTGTCAATTTAATACAAAAGTTTAGTCGGTATTCCATATTTGGAGAAAAAAGAAAAATCTGACAAGGGAGAATACTCTATATGCACTTTTCCAACTTACTACACAAGACAAAATAATCTGTTCGTAAAATATGTAAACATTAACGATGATTTTCACTTCTGGAGTGTGTTTACTTTGTCGTAAAATAATAGTACAAGTTAACAATCTAAATACACCAGTATAAGTTATACATCAAATCCTGCAAACCAAAATTTCACATTTATAATAAAAGGACTAAATGTAGCTATAAGTAGAAATGTAATACAACAAAATACATAAACATACAATTGATGTAAATACATATAAAATGTACTTTTAAAAATCGATAAACATATTAACTATTAACATAGCGAGTTGAGCTAACGATTTGTTTACATCTGTATCTTGTCCGTTCATTCCAGAATCAGATCAAGCGAGACATTAACATAATATGGTGTAATTTCACAGGTAATAATTTTTAAAAATACCTACCTAGATATAACAGAATTAAATGCTCATGTCATTCACTCACTCAGGTATTATGAACGTGCGACCAAAAAGGAGGAGGTTTAATCGGAAAATAAGATACCGTTTTGAAATTTGTTAATGAATAATGTGAATAAATAATTAGAAACAGTTAAAAGAAATTATCAGTCTCAGTTGGTCTATATGTGTGGACATTATTGTCGTAGTTTTCTGTCGTTAATCTCTATGTACAACCAAACCGTTCAATGTCCAGTGTTCGTCTGTCTAGTCCTGCACGAGCAAATTATCATTTCCCGCCAGAATAAAACAACCAATGAAATCCATTTCAAATATAATCCACATAATTATTTACATGATCTTTACCGAGTAAAAATAACTCATAGTAACGTTATAAGTATCTAAGGGTAAAACCCTATATTAAAATACTCTGCAAATGTCAAATAATTCGTTTCTAATACTAATTTTAATACTAATTTTATTAATAAGAATATCAGACAATTACATTTATTTTAAATACGAATTGAATAACTGATGAAAATATCACTCTGTACACTTACATTGAAGATAAGTCAACATTTCGAGAGTTTTATGTTCACCATCATCATTGGACAACTGTTACAGAATATCTGTATCACAGATGATCACGGATATGTTACTATTATCATGAACACAATCCAGTCCTTCTACCTTGTTCTTCACTTATCTACGAATAGCAACGGGTATTGACGAGAGTAACACGACAGATGACATCAGAACACGAATAATTCGCCCTTCCGGAGCACACGAGCTTAACACCGGTATTTAGTTTTGTTCGTATGGGTCAATGCTTTATTTAGTTATATTTTAGTTTGTTTTGTTGGCCATTGTTAGCCTATTTGTACTTTTCTTTCTGTATTTTCTGTTTTTCGATTAACGGCTTTTGCTTAATTCGTTGGTATCTCCAAACCTTTCGTTGACAAACCCACAACAGAGAGGAAGTTACTGAAAAACTAGAAAATTCATTAATTGTCCATTAGATACTCCATGAGTGCATAGTACAATGATTGTTCAGAACTTCACTAGTCAGAATATTTCTTTTCAAACATTCCAGGTCAACACAAATAAAATACAATTAAAATACTACCAAACATTGTTTCCCTAATATTCGTTTTTATGTTTAAAAAACAATTTGAATATGAATACACAGTTCCTGAGATATTTAAAGTTATATATAATTACATTTTCGCACACTGAAGGTGTGTATATACTTGCTGTTAAAATGAATCATCTTCCTGTGGAAAATTTTTTAAAACCGCCGCCATTTGCATAGGGCGACCAAAAAGAAAAGTAAGTTAACTTCATTGTAGATAGTAAATATTCATAAATTATTGATTGATTGATTGGTGTTTAACAAAAACATTAGCAGTATTACAACTATACCGTGTTAAAAATGTAAATCGTAAAATATATATAAGCTAAAAATATATATTATATATCAACAACCCAAAACAAATGATTAAATATTTATAATTTATCTAAAAATAAAACTTAGAATATCAATTTTTAATTGAATGTTGATAATTTTCAACCAAGGATAACCAATGAAAATCTTTCAGCTTATCGTACCGTGAACAAATAAAATAATATCTTCCTCAACAATAAAATCTTAAGAAATAAGACATATTTGGGTATAAAGCAATGGGGTTATATGCATTGATACCATAATTTATGAATGATTTTATGTACAATATATAGAGCAAAATATATCATATGTACAATATGTAACCATGGCAACACAATCACACTGATATATTGATGTAACCAGGAAAGACATAAATATGGATATAAATATATATATATATATATATATAACGTCTGAAAAACCAGTCAACGATCAATCTTACGGGGTGTTGGATCGCTACGGTATAACGATACTATGCAACTAAAATAAAATTTATAAACGTCTAAAATGGTTTGTAAAACAACAGCAAGTACACAAAACAAAGTGATAAAGAATTAAACACTTCGTTGAATGATAAAATTTTCGTCCCACCGAGGGACTTTATCAATGTCTATTTAAATAATACTTAGAACCAATATGGCGTCTTAATATAAAAAAAAAAGTTTTTGACGGTCCATGTACGGAACAAAAGAACCAGAAATTGCACATATGAAATTACATACATAAAAGAATTGAAATCCTACATATAAATTAATGAAAGTACAATAACAATAATATAAATACAGAATCGGGCTATTCATTTAAATAAATGTTAAATTAGAAATAAAAATAAAAAAAGAAAATGAGACATTATTGGTAAATGCATCAAAAAGAACTGTCAAAAATATTTTTGAAAACGGTATGATACCCAAACTCAATCACAATAACGGCCCACCAAAGTGTGGAATATATAATATGGGCCGATTGAGCAAACTGCATGTTCTAATAGGACTGGGAGGGACCAACACAAATAGGAGTCAAGAAAGGATATTATTTTTTCTCATTGATTCTATTAGGTGTACCGTATAAGCGATATATATATATATATACATGAAGGCATCCTATTTTGCTCCTTCAGATTTCACTGTGAAATGCATAGACTCTAAAAATATGCTTGCATGTCGAAGCAATGTTCTAAATGTTTAAACTAATCTTTCTACGGTCAGATATCAAGTACAAAAGTACAAAAAAATAAGGAATGAAACTCATCTCCTGAGAATGGGAATCACAAGTAATCAATTCGAATGGTATTTCAATGATCATGGTTAGTCAGCATTTTTTAAAATCTAAATAGGAATATGGTAAAATATCTTTAATATCGAGCATTTGTCCCTTGAAAAGTGATGCTTGCACAAATTTTGATTATGTGCAACACTTGCATGCCAAATTTACATAGAGCGCTACTTTATCCTTTAATCTCAAACAAGTGTAACTTAAAAACACCTAATCCGTCACACCTTTGATTACAGTCATCTACACATGATTATTTCCGCAAAATAAGATATCATCCGTGTGTTTATTCCTTACTTATCATGGCATCCTCCCAGTTCCCCATCAACAAATATAGTTATTTTGAACTCGGTCGTTACAAAAACATAAATTGCTACAGGTAATGTATCACCGTGTATCTGTACACCGGACAGTGATGGTGGTGTTCCGTAGATTATGGTTAAGTGTACCGTAAAAGTGATATAATTTTTAAGGGTATTATATCATCGTGTATCACAGTGTATCCGCGTACACAGGAATTGATGATGGTGTACCTTAGATTCTTGTTGGATGTACCGTAAAAGCGATAGAATGTATAAAGGTATTATATCACCGTGTATCCCCGTACACCGGAAATTGATGATGGTGTACCGTAGACTGTGGTTAGGTGTACCGTATAAGCGATATACTGTATAAAGGTATAGCATTATGACTGTTAATTATTAGAATAAAAAAAAGCATGACCATCACGCAAATAGGTAGCTCGTTCAAACAAACTTAAATTGTATCAAAAGAAAAAGACGAAAACGAATTAATCGACATGTGCTATGCTGCATATATTTTGTGATGGCTTTATTTGGGGCTATTGGCGGATTTGAACAAAAGAACGCCAATTATAAACACCGCCAATATTTCGCAAGTTAAGAGATATAGTAATCTAATAACTACCAGTATTTATAGAAGTCACTCAACTATAGCGTTGTAATGTGCTCGACAATAGATTAAAAACAAAATAAAATAAAACAAAACAAAACAGTAAAATATTATTGTTTTTTCTTTTCATAAAACCGCCAAAATAAATATCCATCAAGAAATCGGATTTATATAATCGCACAATGCTGACATCGCAGATATAAGCGCCCATTCGATTCAACAGATATGACTTAGAAATACAACCATTATAAAAAGAGGGCTGGGATCCCATTAACCAGTTTAACCCCACCATATTTGTGTACCTGTCCCAAACTACATGCTCTATAGGGTTCATGTATGGCGACATCGCAGGCCATGGAATTGTCTGAACAGCCTCTAGCTGTAACAAAGGCTGTACAATTTGGGCTCTATGTGGCCTAGCGTTGTCGTACATGAACATTGGCCTATCAGCCAACGCATGATTGTCGAAATGGGGGACTACGCGTGGAGCGAGCACATTGTCACGGTATTTTTGGCCTGTCAGATTACCATCAAGAACGTACAAGTCCAACTTACAGTCAAAGGAAAAACAACCCCAGACAGTTACACCTCACCCCCAAAAGCAGTTGTGCCCAAAATGTGGTTGTCCTGAAATGAAGTGTTTCTTTGGCGCCAAACACTTGCATGACCGTCGGTAGGGCGTAACAACAAACGACTTTCATCACACCAGTGGACCCGTCTCCATATGCGAATAGCGCTCGCATTCCCTGATGGTGGAGGCGTCTGATTACAGTGCGTGTGCTAATTTGGCCTCCAAACGCTAAATTACCACGAAGTGCACCTGCTGTACTGAAAGGCCGTTGCCGCGTCCATCTGGATATGAGCCTGTCCTCTCTCGGCGTCGTTTGTGAGGTCTACCTGCACGTGGACGGTCAGTAACATTCCCCGTTTGACGAAAATGCTGCATCAGTCGTACAATGATGGAATGGTTAACCCTGAAGTGGTCTGCCACTCTTCTATGGCTAAAACCACTTGTATGCATGCCAACAGCTTGCAACCTTTCTGGTATGGTTAATTTTCGCCGCATCATACCAAACCAATAGAAAATGAAACTTAAAACTCTACAGAAAAAAATCAGCTTTCGTTCGCAAACACAAATGTTGAAAAGTACACGTGGGTCTTTACACACCCTGTCATATACACATAAATAAAAATCGATCAATAACCTGTTTCACAGGTAAGTAAGCATGTTTGTACAGGTAACGAAAACAGCAAACCGATTTGAAATAAGTTCATTATTAGAAAAGATATTATTTAAAAAAGTCAGGTGATGCTTAACCTTTGTCGGAGTGTATATATACATAATAAAATACTACATAAGTAGTAGCAATACCACAGATACATTAACAATATTTTTAGCACAATGATATAATTATATTTTCAGTATTCAGTAGAAGGTTTCATCTAATACATCATCATTTGCATTACAAATTAAATTATTACTGCACCATTAATCATTAAATTTAATAATAGGAAACCTTTCAAAATCTGCCAAAATTATTGGTTTTAATTGAGATAAAAAGTTAACATATAATATATTTGAATTAACATTTTTCTTTTCAAATTTTTTAACATTTCTATTTAACCAAACTGTTTTACAATCATTCAAATTACACTTTTTATTTTATCATTACTAATATCAATTTCTTGGAGCATAATATTTTCAAAATGTAAACAAATAATACCTTTTGACAAAGCAAATATCCAATTTTTAATTAATAATAACATTTGTGACTTAAAAGTACGTTAATAAACAAATGCCCTTTCTCCACTTCATTACAGAAAACACATTTATACGTTTTAGAAATAGTATATTTAAACATAAAGCTATTAACAGGTAGAATTTCAGGAATAATTCTATGCTTAAAATCTCTAGAAAACTTGTTTATAAATTTGAATAAAACAGAATAATCAATATCTACATTTCTTTCAACTATTTTTTATAATATGATCATCACTAACAAACAAGGACCCGGATGGCTCAATGAATTAGGTAGTTGGATTACCTACCAACTCATACGAGCCTATCACCAATAAGGCGTGTGTTTGCGCCCGGCTTTGACCGTGGTCGGTGGTTCTCTCCGGGAACTCCGACTTCTTCCACCACTAAAACTGATCGCCATGATATAGCTGAAATATTGCTGAAAGTGACGTTAAAACAACAAAAAATCAAAATCAAATCACTATCTAATAATACATTATGTAAAGATTGTGTACTATGTTGTCCTAATACAGTGTCACTACATTTATCATTGCACATATGCAATACCCTAAAACTTTTCTTATTAAAAGGTGACACAAGGTCACTATGTGGAACAGATAGTGAAGCTAAATCAAAATTTAAATTTCTTACTTTGTAGACTATCCAGTATATAGATTTGTCTACAAATTTTACCTTTCTATCGAGAATAATATTGTGTATATGTTTTAAGCGTAAAGCACACAAGTTGTATTCAATGTTTACAATATTTAAACCACCGATTTAGAATTTCATACAAAATTAAAAATTAAACGTTGAAATTTACAAATATAATGTTTTGACATATGTAAAACACTACCTATATACCGTATTTTTGAGGAGGCTAATACATTTACAACAATGTACTATATATATTTCTAATAAAGACAAATGTCTAGATTTCCATAAATCTAACACTTTTTTTTCAAATATGACATAAATAGGATGCCAAATATCATCTTGTGCTACATTATTACCTATTTTAAAACCAACATTTTTTATAAATTCTACAAAATCAATACCAAATCTATAATTATCTTTTCTATCATTCCATGCTCCTATCCTTTTGTTTTTATTTTTGTTCAATTTAGAAACTGACGCGTTACCTATTAATAAGTGTGTCAACATGTGTTCTTGTTAAGATTCAAGATTCAAGATTCAAGATTCTCATAAACCAATGCATTACAATGATACTGTTATTAACAATGAAGTTGTACGGGTATTAATATAGAACTTGATAATATTATAGTATTCATCAATGGGTGTTTTCATAATGGACCGGTTATATGTCGAAGGTTAGTCATAATGGCCCAAGGAAGGTTGCATTGGCCCGAGGCAACGCCTAGGGCCAATACAACTTTCCGAGGGCCATTATGACTTAACCAAGGACATATAATCGGTCCATTATGAAAACACTCATTTCTTAATACTTTTATTAACCAGTCAATTCCAATGTTAGGTAATCTTCATTCTCTTTGAAGGCCATAGTATTGACCAAAATGGTAGACTATAATTTTTTCAATATTATCATTTAAATATTAAAATATAGAAATTTTAAGAAAACTGAAATTTTTTAAACTTTTTGAAAATTTAATGAAAACTGAATTTTTTTTTTAATTTTTCAAATACAAAATGCATTGCCATTTTTTGAAAATTTTGAACTTTATTTTTTTTTATTGATTTTAGAAATTAAAAATTTTATGAAAAATTTTAGGTAATCTTCATTCTTTTTGAAGAAGGCAATAATGGACCGGTCCATTATGGCTTTTATGCCAGTCCATTATGGCTTTTGCCGGTCCATTATCGCTTTAAAAGCCATAATAGACCATCAAAGCATTTTAGAGCAAAATAATGTTCTTGCTGTATAAATACAAACCAGTCTTTAGTATTCATAATATAACCTACTGGTTAATAATATACCAATACATTACAATTGTCTGGAAACAAAGTAACTATTAGTTAAACATATTTCTAAATTATACCCTTCTAATTGTAAAAAAAAACATTTTATAAGCATACAGTATTGTGTGTATGTATTTTAATATTCAATTAACTACAAACATTTATCGATTTACTACAAAAGTTGGTCTGTATTCCAGATATTGGATAAAATAGAAATAAAATAGACAAATCTGACAAGGGAGAATACTCTATATGCACTTTACAAACGTACTACACAAGACAAAATCGTCTGTTCATAAAATACGTAAACAATGATGATGCTTACCACTTGTGGTGGGTGTTTACTTGGTCGTAAAATAATGATACAGATTAACAATCTAAATACACCAGTACAAGTTCTACATCAAGTCCTCCAAACCAAAATTTCAGATTTATAATAAAAGGACTACATGTAATATAAAAAAAATACATATACATACAATTCATATATTTGATGTAAATAAATATTCAATGTACTTTTAAAAAGCGATAAACATATTAACTATTAACGTAGCGAGCTACCGAATTGTTTACATCCGTATCTTTTCCGTTCATTCCCGAATCAGATCAATCGAGAAACTTACCTATCATTGGGCCGGTTCGTTTCTGGTATTCAGTGTACACCGTTTACATCCGGCGTATTATTTTATCTGTTCGTTTCTGGAACAGTGTACGCGCGGTTTACACCGTTTTCAATTGAGCGGCGTAGTCGGTCCAAGATGTCGGAAAAGTTTATATTTGTTTTTTTACTCGGTCACTAGTGGTAGCCCAAGCATAGGAATGGCTTCTTCTGTTCGTCTGCAACAAATCATTGTTAGTGCAATAACACTTTCACTTCTTTCAATCATTTAATATTTTTTTTTGAGGTTTTAAATTCAGAATATATTGACTAAATTCAAAATTTAGCCTAATACATCAAATGTATTTTGCAAAAAGCATTTTTTTACACATAAATCATTAATTTGGAGAATCATTGTTCATCAAAGTACTAGTTGCATTAAGCTTTAATTTTTTCTCTGTTTTGGTTGACATTTTTTAGGTCAACAATGCAATAAGTAATAATTAATTTTATTAATTTTGTTAGCAATGTGGAGGTGACACAGGACTAGACCATATATTTGTCTATTTTTAGTTTTGACAAAAGAAAAACTATATAGATATTTACATTTGTTGTTAACGTCAATATTGTTTTTGGACCTGAATTCTGTACACATTTTTAAGCTACTTAATGTAGTGCAAAAACTTCAAAGCTCCATCAGCAGGTAGTCCATCAGTTGTCAAGGGCAATTGTCAGTTTTATTCCCGCAAAGCATTACTATGATGTAAATATTTCCTGAAATTTGTAAATGCATCACCATTGAAATTGGCACATCATGATTGTTTTGATAACAGGTATTTACTCCTAGACCTATTGAACATCCCGTTTTCGTGTACAGGGCTGGGATAAATGTTAAAATGAGAGTTCGAAACAGACATTTTTTATGTAATTGTCAGAAGAATTAAAATGTAAACATGTCTTAGTTGTCCATAAAAAACTTCCAATTTTCCGGTGGTAAGAGACATCATATCGTTTTACAATGTTTTCTCGATTCACAGCCATGTTTCAGTGAGAATGGCGAATTGCTAAGCCACGCAAACGTTATCCCGTCATTGTTGACCTTGCCTGGGTCTTAGGTCTGCGCAAGGCCGAGAATGAGCGTTTACAACATACAGACGTGACTGGAAGAACAATCAACAATTTAAAAATAGTATGAATATTCGGATAAAGGTCTGTGTCTGCAAGTTTTAGTGCAGATTGCAGCCAAGGTATATTTTGACGAACTGGATTATCACCAACTTTAAATCTCCACCATTCAATTTCCACCGAAAAGTCTCCCTTACAAGGCAGACCTGCGTCAAAAGCGACAAACACTGATTCAGTAGCATCTGGAGGTAAATTACTCAGGTTTTTTTCAAGTCATCTGGAAAGCGTCTCTCCATTTCGGATATTACGTGATCTATAAAGGGAAAACAGATTTATGCGCCAATATTTCACTGGGCTTGTATCCGGTGCAGCTTTTTCCCTATAGTCCTGACGCCCAACACGTCGCTTTGGTTTTAAATTTACCTCTAATCGTTCCTCAATTTTGTCTGCTCTACTGAATAAAGAATCAAAGTGTTTATCATTATGCTTTGTATTTAGTAACTGTATCAAGGTTTTAACTTCGTCAAAAGCAGAAGTCATTTATATGTCTTTCATCGCAACGATGTCGATAGACTTCAAACGATAACCGTAGACATTAAGCGAATTCATTCAGTGGATATCGTTTCTATCGGAATAGAGATTTATAGTATATATTTTTAAAATAAAATCTTTGCGTTAACATTTTTATTTTAAAACCGTCAATTTCAGTATGATGCATTTCCCTTATTTGCCTCAATGTAGTTACGGCCATGTGTTTAAGAATATTTTGACCGACAAATATTTGAAGAAGAAAAATACATAAGACAAATTTTATATTCAGGAACTTTGGTGCATGACTTTCTTCTTAAACTTATCAAACCGGCAAATTTCTTCTTCTAATTAGAAACTACATTTGTATTTAATTACAATTTATTATTTTTTAAAATACGCACTCAACAAAGATACGCAATGGAACCCTCTTCATCGTCTTGGGAATCCATAAGGTCCATTGAAACATATGCAACTTCATCTAATCATCCAATGCCATTCATTTTGAACGTACTCCGTGTCGTTCTTTTGTGCGTGTATTCGGTGTACACCGGTCACATAACAGGTGTACACGCAGAAACGAATCGGCCCATTAACATAATATTGTGTAATTTCACAGGTAATAACGTTTAAAAAAACCGACCTAGATATAACTGAATTAAATGCTCATGACATTCACTCACTCAGGTATTATGGGCGTGCGACCAAAAAGGGGGAGGCTTAATCGGAAAATAAGATATTGCTGTGAAATTTATTAATGTGAATACATAATTATAAAGAGTTAAAAGAAGTACAACTTACTGTTATTAGAGTTAATTCTCAGTCTCAGTTGTGTGTGGACATTATTGTCAGTAGTTTTCTGTCTTTATTCTCTATGTACATACACACAATAGGTATGCGCTGTCAGTAAATATGGCATGTGCTTGCTACGAAACAGGCGAGACCTGTTTCTATCATCTGTACAGACTATGTTTTGTGTTACTTATTTTTACATTTTTTTATTAATGTATGTAACCAATATTTGCCGGACTAACAGTACAAAGCAAAGAGTAAATGTGCAATTGCTGCTTATCTCTCATTTACCCAATATATGTGGTTCCCCCTTTTTTTCGGAGTGCAATTGTCATTGATGCATCAACCCTATATATTTCTTCTACTAACATATATCTTTATTTCTCAAACATGTATAGCTGGTATAAATGCATTGTTCTAAGTCGGAAAATATACATTGTATTAATTTTGTGATGTCTTTGTTGATATATAAAGTTATATATAAACTTAAGTAGAACTGTTTTTATTCAGTAATGTCGTCGCTTTTGCTTAATTAAAACTGTACAATAACTCCAATAAAAACACATGAAATTCATATGTGTGTATATGTGTATATATATATAACGTCTGAAAAACCAGTCAACGATCAATCTTATGGGGTGTTGGATCGCTACGGTATAACGATACTATGCAACTAAAATAAAATTTATGTGTATATATATATATATATATATATGAGTTGATGAAAATTTGCGGAATACAGTAATCAGTGAACAAATATGATGTTGCCGGAATTTGTATTTTTTATTGTGTGTTGTTGTTCAATTGTGGTGTTCGTTGTTATTATTGGTAACCAAAGCTGCATCGAATAATTTTTTTTAACCTTCTCAGAAACCTTTTATTTATCCTCAAATTTCATCTGCTTCTAACTGGGAAGTATTTTTTTTTCTTCTTCATAAAACATTCACATAATATCCCAAGCATTAAAATATCTCTTTCAATATAATTTCATCATAAACACACCAGAAGCATTTTTTTATTTTTTATTTTTTTTCCTTTTTTTCCCTTAATTGGTCCCTACTCAGTAAATCTTCCTATTCGCCGTTTTTGGAATAACAAAAAATAATTATGAAATATTTTTCCTGTGTTTTTCAGCTTTGCATGAAATAAATCCAATATATGACATCCGCATATGTAACTGTGTACATATTATTTTTTATTATACGTTTTTGTTCATTGTTCATCCCCATTTTCTTCAATGTTGTATATTTGTTTTATACTTACCTGTACATATACTTGTGTTTTTGTGGATGCGAGGAGGTTCTTACTTTACGACATATAAAATATGACTGTGGCTGTCTCTGTATCCATATTCTTCTGCAACCCAATGGGTAATTCATTAGAAGCTTACAGATCAGCAATAGGCATGTTTTATAACTATTCAGGGATCTCAAGTAAAAATGTGTGCTTGTACAAGCCGATTCTTATAGAAATATCTTATTAACAAACTTACGGTGTTCTTTTTTGTTCGTTTTCGTCCTTGTACTGCAGAGTTTAAATCCAAATGTAAATGTTGTCTTTCTTTTATTCGTTCTTTACTTGATGTTAATGATCGGTAATGTCGAACTAAATCCTGGTCCGGTAACTGACATATCGAGTTCACCGCCTAACTTAAACAATAGTTCAAACGATAAATCCATTTCCTTGTATAATATCAATATACGTAGTATCAGAAACAAAACAAATTTCGTCCAGCATTTTGCAGATGACTTTGATATTCTAGTAATAACTGAATCACACCTTGATAACAGTATTCGGAATGACGATATTCACTTATATTCCTTCACAAAAAATATGCAACGCCGCGACAGACAGAATCAAACGGGAGGGGAGCTTCTGATTTATACGAAAGGATAATCCAACTAGAGAATAATTTATTTGAAAGTCTTTCGGTTCAGATTCACGCGAAGTGTCAATCGTTTCTTTTATTCAATACATACTGTCCACAGTATACCGACAACGAGTACTGGTCACGATTAACGCATGCTATTAAATTAGCTCATCAGATAAACGAATATATCCAAATATTGTGATTTCGGGCGACTTGAAATCTAATCTATGTAATGTAAGTAGTAACAAATTGGTCGACTTGATGACCACGTTTAATTTTAGAAATGTTATAGTAAAACCGACAAGATTAAATAATTCATTAGACCTAATTATAATTTCCAATACCATGACCACACTATATTCTGATGTTTTTAAGATGCCATCAGAAATTAGTGATCACGATGCAGCAGTTACTTTTCTCAAATGTCCAAAATCGACTTCATATTCATTTACCAGAGAAATTTGGCAGTATGAGAATATAGATTTAGAACTCCTTAATAGCAAAATGAACAAAATTAACTGGAATGAAAAGATAAGTATTTTAAACGACGTAGATGACATGGTTGAAGAATTTACAAAATTATTTTTGGACATAGCAAGGCAATGTATTCCAACGAAAACTATAACTGTACGGGATTATGACAAACCATGGTTTAATAACGCAATTAGAAAAGAAATTCGACTACGCGATCGCCTGAGAAAAAATGTTCTAAAATTTGGGAGGGAAAGTGATACTTTAAAATATAAAAACCAAAGGAACAAGGTCAATAATATGAAAAAGAACGCAAAAGAATATTTTGAAAGTAACTTAGACAATATATTATTAGATAATTCGACGAACCCTAAAACTTACTGGAAAATAATGAAAATGCTAATTAAATCTAACATGGGAAGTAACTGTATCTCTCCGCCTCGAAGCACAATTAATGATGAACATTTATATGAAATGGTATATGACGACGACAAAAAATGTGAACTATTAAATAAATATTTTAGTTTAGTATCTAAGTTGAAGGAAGAAAATATACCAGTGCCCCCCTTTGAAAGTAAAACTAATGACTCAATGACCGACATTTTTGTGACTGCTAGTGAAATTGTAGATATCATTCAAATATTAGACCTAAAAAAGCGTCCAATCTTGACAAAATTAGCCATAAAATGCTCAAAATAGCCACAGAAAAAATTGCCGAACCACTTCAAATTATCTTCAACAAATCTTTACGACAAGGCAAGTATCCTTCAAGCTGGAAAATTGCACATGTGATAGCTATTTAAGAAAAAGGTGATGCCTCTTTTCCTTCAAATTACTGTCGAATATCTTTAATAAGTTGTGTTTGTAAAATTATGGAGAGAGTAGTCTATAAAAATGTTTATGATTATCTTGTTAGAAACAAACTGATATATAAGTATCAGTCTGACTTTCTTCCGAAACATTATACTATCCACCAGTTGCTAGAACTATACAACTCTATACTCATTTCACTAGAAAAAAAGAATTTAGCTGTTTTTTATTCTGTGACTTTTCCAAAGCATTTGATAAAGTTTGGCACAGATGTTTAATACATAAAATGAATTTTTATGGTATAAAAGGTCATTTAATCAAATGGTTTGGAAATTATTTGTATCAAAGAAAGCAAAAAGTGATTAACAGGGGAACATCATCAACTGTTTGTGAAGTCTCTGCTAGATCCACCAAAGTTCAGTTGTAGGCCCTTTGCTATTTTTACTTTATATAAATGATATTGGAGAGAAGCTTCTCTCTCTCAGTAGACTCTTTGCAGATGATACTTCTTTAGGTTATTCAAGTCAAAATGTTATTGAAATTAAAAATGTTATAAATCATGACTTGTGTGAACTAAATACCTGGTCCACAAAATGGTTAATGTACACACTTGTCAAACGATGCTAAATGGAATAACCATATTGAAAATATAATCTTAAGCGTATCAATGCATTTAGGTATACTGCGAAAATTAAAATATAAGTTAAGTAGACAACATCTAGAAAAACTGTACTTCGTATATATCCGTCCAATTTTTGAATATGCCTGTGAAATATAGGATAATTGTGGAGTGTGTTATTCAACCAAACTTGAAAAATTGCAACTAGATGGATGCTGAAAGGATTGTAACTGGATTACTAAATTTCACAAAAACAGATACATTGTACTCAGAAACAGGATGGACTACTCTCTCTAGAAGAAGGCATAATAGGAAACTCCAGTTATTTATAATATAACGAATGGACATGCACCAAATTATCTTAGATAACTTATTCCTCCTACTGTACAAAGCACAACTATTTACACCTTAAGAAACGGTTCGGATTTAATAATACTTTTTTGTAGACTATCGATTACAACTGAATCTTTTATTACATCTACTGTTAAACTCTGGAACCGGCTAGATCAATCTGATCGTAATCTTGACACATTAACTAAATTCAAAAAAGCCATTCGTAAGGAACAGTCAGATAATACAAAGCGTATACCGAAACAGTTTTATTATGGTCCCAGAAAACTTAATAGTATTCTAACTCAACTTCGTAACTCGTAATCATTTCTAAGTTACGATCTATCAAAGGTCAATATAGTAAATGATACTGCTTTTTCCTGTGGAGCTCCACGGCAAGATGTATTCCATTATTTTCTTACTTGTCCTAACTATGCTGAACTAAGACTTATTATGATGAACAATTTAAATTGGGTACAGACAAGCGATCTGAATCTACTAACCTGTGGGTCCGATGATTTAACAAACGAAGAAAATATTAATACCTTCAAACACGTTTTCAATTTGATTAAATCTTCAAAAAGATGCCTTGTAGTATAATTACTCGATAATTATCTACTCTCCAACCTCGCAGCCATCCAACACAACCTTTTTATTAATTCGTTAATTATTTACAATAAATTTCTATATGTATTAAATGCATGCTCGGAATGATCATTATACTATGTGAATTTATTGTATTAATGGGAGAAGACTTCATAAGTTGGCAAAACTTGTGTCCTATCCCTTTTGTTAATTTAACAGATAAAATCATCATAAACTAAACTACAAACAAACCGTTCAATGTCCAGTGTTCGTCTGTCTAGTCCTGTACGAGCAAATTATCATTTCCCGACAGAAGAAAACAACCAATGAAATCCGTTTCAAATATGAACCCCATAATTATTTACATGAACTTTACTGAGTAAAAAGTACTCATAGTAAAGTTATTAGTATCTAAGGGTAAAACCCTACATAAAAATATTCTGCAAATGTTAAATAATACGTTTGTAATTACTAATTTTAAAACTAATTTTATTAATAAGAATATCAGACAAGTAAATGTATATTAAATACGAATTGAATAACTGATGAAAATATCACTCTGCTACACTTACATTGAAGATAAGTCAACATTTCGAGAGTTTTATGGTTGCCATCATCATTGGTCAACTGTTACAGAATATCTGTATCACAGATGACCACGGATATGTTACTATTATCATGAACACAATCCCGTCCTTCTACCTTGTTCTTCACTTATCTACGAATATCAACGTATGTTAACGTGAGAAACACGACATATAGCCCATCCTTCCGGAGCTCAACACCGGTGTTTAGTTTTGTTCGTGTTGCTCAATCAATTATTTAGTTTTAGTTTTTTGTTTTGTTGACCATTTTTAGCCTATTTGCGCGTTTCTTTCTGAATGTTCTCTCGTTCGATTTACGGCTTTTGATTAATGTGTTAGTATCTTTCGTTGACAAACCCGCAACAGAAGTTACTGAATAATTAGAAAATCCATTAATTGTCCATGCGCTTACAGTACATTCAGTGTTCAGAACTTCACTGATCAGAATATTTATTTTCAAACATTCCCGGTCAACACCAATAAAGTACAATTAAAATATTACCAAAACTGTTTCCCAAATATTTGTTTCATGTTTGACATGAATGAATACATTAAAAGTTAGATATAATTACATTGTCGCACACTTATAGTGTACATACACTTCCTGTTAAAATGAAACATCTTCCTGCGTAAGCAGTTTTGACAACCGCCGCCATGTGTATATAGCGAACAAAAAGAGGGTAAGTTAACTTTATTGTTAATGGTAAATAATAATGAAATTATGGATTGATTGATTGGTGTTTAACTCAAACATTAGCAATATTTAATTGATTAAGCATTAATAATTCATCTAAAAATAACACTTGAAATAGTCATCATTAATTGAATGTTGATAATTGTCAACCAAGGATAACATTTATTCACCAAAAAATCTTTAGAAATAAGACAAGCTTTTGTATAAAACAATCGGGTTATATGCATAGATGACGTAAACTATGGATGATTTTATGTACAATATAAATAGCAAAATATATCATATTGACAATATGTAACCATAGAATACAAAAATCACACTGGTATATTGATGTAACCTGGACATTAATATGGATATTAATATATATATATAAAGGCATCCTATTTTGGCTATTCAGATTTCACTGTCAAATGCATACAATCTTAAAAATATATATTTGCATGTCGAAGCAATGTTCTGTTTAAACCGATCTCTCTATGGCTAGACATCAATAACAAAAGTACAAATAAATAAGAAATGAAACTCATCTCCTGAAAATGAGAATCACAAGTAATTAATTCGATTATTACATCAATGCCAATTGTTAGTCGGGAATTTATTTTTTTAAATCTAAGTAAGCAATTATTTAAATCTAAACAGGAATATGGTAAAATATCTTTTGCATCAAGTACTTGTCCCTAGAAAAGTGACACTGGAAAAAATCTGGATTATGCGCAACACTTGCATGCCAAATGTACATAGGGTGCTGCTTTAACATTTAATCACAAACAAGCGTCACTTAATAAATCTCGTCCGTCCACAGTCATTCCACATGATTATTTCAAAGAGAGCAATTTTCGCCAAATAAGATATTATTCGTGTTTTATTCCTAATTTATCTTAGCATGCTCCCAGTTCTCCGTCAACAATTATAGCAATGTGATTAAAGTTACAAAAAAACTATCATGAATTTGAACTCAGCCTTTACAAACACATATATTGATAAAAGTATAATATTATCTCTGAAAAAAAACATGACTATCACCAGCTAAGGTAGCTCGTTCAAACAAACCCAAAATCTATCAAACGAAATAGATGAAAACGAATTAAACGGCATGTGTTATGCTGCATAGCGCCTATATTTGGCGGTGGTTTTATTTTGCTGTTATTGGAGGATTTGACAAAAACCGCCCATTATAAACACCACCAATATTTCACAATGTAGAACATATCGTGACGTATTCTAATATATACTAGTATTTATAGAACCCTCTCAACAATAGCGTTTACTTCAAAATCATTCGACTTATTTACAGTATTAAATGGGCAATTATTTCTTTTATTGTTAATGTAACTTTGTTTAAACAATTGTATCAGCATTTAAATTGACATTCAACAATCATCTCTATCTGTTTTATTGCTAAAATAACATCACAAACTGAACAATGACAGATTAATTAGGAATGGTAAGAAGTTCTTGTTCCTAAAATAACATAACAAACTGAACAATGACAGATTAATTATGAATGGTAAGTAGTTCTTGTTCCTAAAATAACATCACAAACTGAACAATGACAGATTAATTAGGAATGGTAAG
>MJUT01055970.1:0-41306 GCA_002080005.1 Gigantidas platifrons | reverse complement strand
AAAAAGCTGGGTTAAAATGGATTATTGCGTCGTAAATATAATCTCTTTGAAGTCGAACTATTGTTACTGAGTCGATGCAAATAATGTAAACAGCCAAGTACATGTGGTGTGTACGTGATATCTCACTCGAATACACCTTGATAGTTATGATTAGGTTCAAGGTGAAATTACAGAGCCCCGACATAATTTAATCGCGGTCTGACAAGGCACAAGCTGGATACCAAAATTATTTACCGGGAACTTTTTACGCATGTTGAATTTAATCATTACTAGTTTTATTAGCCATGAATCTTTAAACGGCCACCGTAAAGGGTTGCTCGACTATGGTCTGTTAATTTATATCGTCTGTAATAAATAATAGGTATAGAAGACGATATAAATAAAACAGTCCAGAAGTAACAACACTCATTTACCTTGACCGTTTAAAGGGTCATGGTTAATAAAACCAGTAATGAATAGAATCATCAGGCGTAAAAAGTGGCCGGTATCTGATTTGGGAGGCCAGTTTTATAAATAGCTTTGCTGGGGGTATTATTGTACAAATATAACAAATTTATCTTTTTTAAACAAACGATCAAGAAAACATTCACATATTCCATTCATATAAACAGATGATAAAAAAAATTCACAGATTCCATTCATATTAGAAGAAGATAAAAAACAAATTCAAAGATTCGATTCATCTAAAAATTTTAAAAAAAATAAAATTCACGGAGTCCATTCACATCAACAGAAAATGTAAAAAAATCATTCACAGATTCCATTCATATTACTTTTCATATGTAAATGTTCTCCTCTGAAACCACTTGGCCAAATGAATTGAAACTGGGCATTACGCATCAATGGAAGATTCTCTATAAAGATTGCTCATGTTGTCCCAATACGTTAAAAAGATGGCTACCACGGGCTAGTTTTGTTACTGATGGGTCAATTGTTTTAATCTTCTCCTCTGAAACTGTTAGCCCAAATTAACCGAACCTTGGTAGGCAGCTTATATATAAGATCCTCTATAACGATTGCTCATTTATTTTTGATCCATTAACAAACATGACTGCCACAGGCAATTCTTGTTTTTGATTGGTCAATTTCTAAAAATCTTGTCCTCTTAAACTGCTTGCCTAAATGAACTGAAACTTGGTAGGAAACATTTATAGAAGGTCCTCTTAAAAGATTGCTCATTTCATTACGATCCGTTTACAAAAATGGCACCGCAGGCAATTCTTGTTTCTCATTGGTCGATTTCTGAAAAAAAACAATCTTCTCTTCTAAAACCCTTCCCCAAATAAATGAAACTTGGTAAGCAGCATGTACAGAAGGTTCTCTGTAAAAATTACTCAATTCGTCCCATTCTGTCAACAAACATGCCCGCCATAGGCAATTCTTGTTTCTGATAGGTAATTTTTTTAATCTTCTCCTCTGAAATTTCCCTCCCAAATGAACCAATACTTGGTAGGTACCATGTACACAAGGTCATCTATAAAGGTAGCAAAGTCACAGTGACTCACTATATAGCACTAAAACAGTCAATACTTCTGTTTTCGTTATTTACAGACGGCGGAAATTTGTATTTGCAATGCGACTTGGTTCAATGTTGACAATGTTATTTGTTATATCCTCTGCCAACACCATTGTGTACTATCGTGGTCAATGACATGTTATACATATGACTTTTGCATCACGAAGAATAGATGTATGATTGATCAAGCTCGTCATTAGGACTCTGTGGTCTTTAATGCGAACACAGTTAAATGTGATTATCTGCATCTTACAAACACATGGAAAACATTTATTTATGGAATCAATTCACTAAAAGGGAATGGTTGGTACTATAAACATATTGATTCAACTAAAGCTGCAGAACCGTAGCTTTGAATGGTGATTATTGTTTTTGTTCCCCCCCCCAAAAAAAAATAAGGACCATTCAGATGGACAGTTTCCTTAATTCCGCAACTGTTTATTAAGGTAATCAATGTGAGAGGTCATATACTCGTCTGTAGGATGTATTGATATTGCCTCTGTTTCAACGATGTTTCCTATTGGAATTAGGAACTGTCCAGAAGGTGTGGTATCTTTTTTTTTATTATTTTATTTCATCATAGTACTGTGAAATCTGGTAACTTAATGTGTAGAAAATGTTCATAATTTAAAATTTGAAATTGGGAATACATTTTTTAATTTGTAGTTTCTATTTTGGAAATGCTCATTAAATAATATTGACATTTTATTTCTGAAGTGAGAATAGTTCACTATATAATTAAATAATTAATGATATTTATTGTTATTTAAAATTGTTGTGTTGCGATTAATATATCTTTATTCTCATAAACCATGTATTTACAAAGGTATAGAGATACATAAATAAATAATGCTAATCATATATAATACAAACAGCAAGAAGAAAGAGAGGACAAATAAGAAACATTTTTACGTATATAATAAAAAAAATATCAATAGCATACACATTATATATGTATATATTAGTAATGCTAATTAGGATAATAAATGTCTGTAGAAATGAAGTGATATAATGATTAAAAAAAAGGAGTGGAGAAGAATGTCGCTATAGGTTTAGCCCGGGGTGCACACAGCTTTGTTGATAATTTTGATAAATCTGCAAATTTTGTTAAGTTTAATTTTATTTTTTGTTCTCATTAAATGGCCGAATTTTATTGCACTTGCACGCTTTATAAAGTAAGTATCAATATAGTCCTTTCGAATACTGTTAAAAAATGTGCATTCCAAAATGTAGTGGTATTCATCCCCAATTTCATTTTGATTACATAGATTACAAAAACGCATGTTTCTCGCTATATTATGCCATCTTCCATATTCTATTGGTAATTTATGATTTAGGGTTCTAAATTTACAAAATTCAAATAAAAAATTGTCATCAAGAATGTGCAAATAATTTTCGGTTTCGAATTGTTCTTTGAAGATCCTATAGTTAAGGGCTTTTGGTGAATTTTGAATTAAAGATAACCAAAGCTGTATAAATTGATCTCTCAGGGTTTGTTTTATATTCAACTTAAGCCATTCAGTATTCTGGAATGTCTGAGTGGTCCATATGTAAGCTAAGCCACATTCATTTAAAATACCTTTAACAGAAGATAACCATATAAAGTTCTTACCTTCTATGTTAGAGAGAGCAAGACATAATTTATATAAAATATTAGAAAGTTTTGATTGTTTACCATCAATAAATTTTGCCCAATATGACACCATGCGTATTTTGATATCAACCGCCAAAGGATAGCGACCCAGCTCGCCATAAAACATGAACGAGGGTGTAGAATATTTCATGTGTAGTAACATTTTACAGAATTTTAAGTGGACACGTTCTATAATATCACAATTTCCATAACCCCATAATTCACATCCGTACAATAAAACAGGCTTTACCATTTTGTCAAATAAATCTAATTGGCAAGGAATGGTTAAATTATGTAATCGACCTAGTTTAAGAACTTCATACATAGCTTTAATACCTTTATCCGCTATTGATTTTTTAGCCAGATTAAAATTACCAGTTTTTGATAGAATGATTCCTAAATATGTAAAACTATTAACAACTTCTAATTTTAACCCATGTAAAGAAAATTTTGAATTTTGTGTTTGTCGCCCTCTTGAAAAAATCATGATTTTAGTTTTATCAACATTCACTTTCAATTTCGCAATGCATTAATGTCTATTTTGAAATGTTCCCTTTTGTTATTTCCGACGAGATCGACATGTAAGTCATCATAATTCAAACCTATTTATGACAAGTCATGCAAAATTACTTAAATACATAGATTCCTTGTGTCATGTTTGTTACTGGAATCATAGTATGCAAACAGTTGTTCATAAAACTTTATTGACAGTTTTAACTTGCATTTATATAATTATTCATTGTTTGTTAATACATGACCGAAATTACCATTCAGAAGTTGCGATTTATAATCATTCACTGGATATCAATATTTTTATGGTGGGCAGCTCTGCACAAAAGTGTCACAAACTAAACGAAGTTGCACGGGAGTTGACGACGCTGTGCCAATCTTTTGTGCGTCATATGAAAAGGTAAACGCTGTAACTGACAACACTTCACGCCTTCTCTTTCATTGTTACATAAAGTTGGAAAACGTTTTGTTTCTTAATTAATTGTCTGTAAAAACAAAAGCTAAAACATATACTAATAACATTAATAGATCTAGGGAGATTATTTTGTTAAAAGTTATTTTTATTGTTGTAGTTTTGTTCAAAGCCACCTTTCAAATAATTTTAACTTTGTGTAATATTTTTGTGAAAACCAAATATTCAAAAGTCTTGGTAAATGAGTTTATGCTAAATATAATTAAGTTTGAATGGAAATGTATTTTGATTGATCTTTTTACATGTTTTCAAATACTAAAGCTTCCAATAGTTAGGAATTCTGCATATATATTTCTCAGGATTTTGGTAATCTACCGTAGGATTTTAGACAGATAAACTTCCGATAGTCAGGGATTATGAACACATATTTCTCAGGCTTTGGGAAATTCAGTTGAGGATTTTAAATAATACATTTCTAATAGTTAGAGATTTTGCATGTGTATTTCCCAGGCTTTGGGAAATCTAGTGTAGGAGTTTAAATAATGCGATTTCAATAGTTAGGAATTCTGCATACATATTTGCACCTTAAGGAAATCCAGGTTAGTAGTGATAGTTGATGGGAAGTTGAAGTACAACAAATTTGAAACAAGTAACACTGAGTAACAGCTTGTTAGAAGAGTTCGTTGATTGTCAGTTGAAGTGCAACAAACTTGAAACAAGGAATTAAGTACTGTATTTGATGAGTTGGAGGTGTCAATTGTGGATTTGACGGTCGCAAATGCAGGTTTACTGGCGACGCGGAACCATTAAAACGGATATTTGCGACTGTCAAATCCACAATTGACACCAACAACTCTTCAAATACAGGACTGTCATTCCTATTCTGATGAAATTCTCCCAACGTGTGCACACTAGTTTGAAAGCATACACATAAATGACGAAATATATGCACTTTTCAAATTCCTTCCGTTAAAAAAATAGTAATGTAGTTGCTTAAGGACCCGCCATTTTGAAAACGTGAAATCCTACATGTCATATGTACAACAATACACAAAAAAATAATTAAAATGCCTACCTTGAAAAGTTATTTTAGATCAATTATATCTAAATTGGAGTGTACACGAAGCCAAATGACGTCGGATCTTTACATTTTAAACTGGAAGTCTTCATATGACGTCACGTTGTTCATGTGCCAAAGTCGTTCAACAATATTTCCCGGAATTTTAACTTTTGTGATTTTTAGACCCAGGGATATGCAAGAATACATTTTTATGTTCAGTATTGCATTAGAATGGACAGTAAACTCGATTTGCCACAATCAAATCTCCAATTGATGCTGTGAAATTTTCAAATACAATACAGTTATCTCCTAAGTAGGTCGTCAGCGTCAAATTCGTAGTCGGAAATATCAGGGTCAGCCACATTGTTTACAAACAAGTGCATTCGGCGTAGGAATATAGCATTCCTTCAGGCATGTCAACTGCATATTTGACGGCTCTCAATAGCCAATGAAAATACGCGTTACATTATAATTGTATTATAATACTTAGTAACAGTTTGTTAGTAGTGATCAGTTATAGGACGTTGAAGTGAAACAAACTTAAAACAAGGAATATTGATTAACAGCTGTTTAACAATGATCGTTGATAGCAAGCTCTTGAAACAATGAATACCGAGCGACAGCTGGTCAGGGGTGGTCTTTGATGGCACGTTACAGGGCTACAAACTGGCAAAAAGGAATACTGACTGAAAGATTGTTAGGAGTTGATTTCTTCATTATTTAGTCCAGTAAAAAAAAGATATATTTTATGTTCGAGAGAACATGTGAAATAAAACGTAAAAATGTATCACCCGGGTCTTTCACTCACCTGAGTGCATGTGTGGGATTCGGCACTGTCGGGTGTCAAATGTTAACTTTGTAGTGTGTGGGCGGGCTCTAGAAATATTTCCTGTATGCCCCGATGTCGATTCACTGTGTTGAATATGTATTTACAGTAATATATTTGTTATTGGTCTCTAGAAATCTTTAAAAGTACATTTTACTCTTATTAATTTTTTGGATTTCGAGACATATCGCCTTATTGGTCGCTAGCTTATTGGTCGCTAGAAATTGGTCGCTAGCTTGAGCCTGGTTGTAAAAGCTCAGGATGCGGATATATTAATTGCCTTTACTTTATCCATTTTGTAACATTGAGAATAAGTACAAAAAATATATGGCGTATTTAAATCATATAGCAATCCTCGAATTTTGCCATGTTTTCCCTGACATTTATTTTGTGAAGTGTTGGTTACGAATAACTGAATCTTGTAATGTGTGATAAATAGAATATTGTGTACGCAAACGTAAAAGCCACAACTACATTTGTAATTATATCCGTATGTTAAGTAAGTCAAATACAAACGACAAAGAAAGCATTGACATTTACCATTCGTATAAATAAACGGCGAAGAAAACATTGGAAGATTCCATTTATATAAAGAAACGATATAACAAACGTAAATAGATTCCATTCATATAAAATCAATTAAAATATTCACAGATTCCATTCATCTAAACAAACGATAAAGAAAACATTCAAATATTCCATTATTTAAACACCGAACAAGGAAAACATTCACAGATTCCATTCATATAAAGAAAGAATAAAGAAAACATACATAGATTACATTCACATACACAGATTCTTAAAAAAACATTCACAAATTCCATTGATATAAAAGATGATAAAACAAACATTCACAGATTCCTCTCGATATGCATTGTACGAATTGGCCGATCTCTCCCTATTTTGTATTTAGTGTTTTGATATAATAGTTGACCATGTTTTGTTCCAATGAGATATTTGCCTCTGAGTTGTAAGCAACCAACAATCAAGCAATCGTTACCTCTTCAGCTTAAATTAATAGAACGTCCAACTGCTATATCGAGGGAATTATCTATTAATCGAATTGTTGACATGCATATTTCTAGGTTTTAGTTAATTTATAGTTAAGCATTGACTATAAGATCAGTCCGGCAGAAACTATCATACTTTATATTGAATGTATTTATATGCACCAAACACATTTTGTATTTTTTAAATCTTTTCAATTTTTGCTTGCTCTTCACAACTTATAACAATAATGCCCACTTCTTTTAACAACAGTGCATGCATTATATGTAAGCCAATGGCTA
Organism: Gigantidas platifrons; assembly: GCA_002080005.1. NCBI lineage: Eukaryota > Metazoa > Mollusca > Bivalvia > Mytilida > Modiolidae > Gigantidas > Gigantidas platifrons. The sequence continues at coordinate 34,060 of MJUT01055970.1, read as the reverse complement.
TGCTAAAAGCAATGCTTCTATAGCAATAAGTGAGAATTAGTTGAAATATCCAGAATAGTATGACTTGGCTTGTATTTTTAGAGGGGGGGGGGGGTTTAAATATGAACTTCCTTGTTAATGTTAAAAGTATCATAAATAACTCCATGGTAGGTCTAGATTCTTAGAAAGCGGGAATCGACGAATACTTATTATATTTCACTGACAACAACAATATTTTAATGATGCAGTGCATAGTTCCTATCTATCTTCATTAAGTCATTATCTTCCTGTTTCTTGGATGAAGACCTTTCATCATGATTCCAAAGTAAACGATCATAATTTTGTTGATGCAGTTCAGCATCTACGAAACCAAGATCATGCAAATGTCGATATTCGTTGTAAACTAGTAAGAAATCGACATAACTTTTCATAGGTACATGACAATGGCCAAATTAAAATATTTACTTTACATTAGCTGTGGCTGGTTTCCATAGTTACACAATATTGTCCGTATTACAACAGTTACTGCTATAACATAGCTGCAATATATTGAATTGGTTTCCATAGTTACACGATATTGTCTGTATGACAACATTTACTGGTATAAAATGGCTGTAGTTGTTGTGTAGCTGTACTATATTGACTTGGTTCCCATAGTTACACAATATTAACTGTATTACACCATTTACTGGTATAAAAAGGCTATAGTTGTTTCATAGCTGCAATATATTTAATGGTTTTCCATAGTTACACGATATTGTCTGTATTACAACATTTACTTGTATAAAATGGCTGTAGTTGTTGTCTAGCTGCAATATATTGAATTGGTTTCCATAGTTACACGATATTATCTGTATTACAACATTTACTTGCATAAAATGGCTGTAGTTGTTTTCTAGCTGCACTATATTGAATTAGTTTCCATAGTTACACGATATTGTCTGTATTACAGCATTTACTGGCATAACATGGCTGTAGTTGTTTCCTAGCTACACTATATTGAATTGGTTTCCATAGATACACGATATTGTCTGTATTACAACATTTACTGGTATAAAATGGCTGTAGTTGTTTCCTAGTTGTACTATATTGAATTGGTTTTCATAGCTAGACGATACTGACTGCATTATAACATTTACTGGCATAACTTGACTCTTATTATCTCTCCTGACAAGGCCCTTAAAAATATTGATTTTGTGTGTAAATCACGTTACGTAGACTGCTTGATAAATGAATAATGCATTGACAATTCACTTGACAAACTCTACATATACCCCGATGACAATAGCGAAAGAGGAAATCCCGGACAAGCACATACTTGTTTTTAGTTCCGTTGGAATTTCAAACAAAGAGGAATAACTGGATCTACCGTCACTCTACTTGATTCCTAGATTACACAATTGTTCTTACACACAGCATTGTATTGCAAGTTATACCAAATGCTCCACGACACCTCTTTCCATATCATTAACATATCTTCAAGCAACTGTGAAAACCGGGATTCAGAGTTAATGCCACAATAGCTACTCCTCCTGCAATAGCATTAAAAAGATCGACTTCTCTACACTCTACATAACTAGTTCCCACTCTAATCTGACATCACAACACGGAACTCAGAACGCAAAGACACAAAATAGGATAAAACATTTACTGGTTTAAATGACATTTGGTTAGCTTCAATCTACAATATATTGACTGTAAAACAACTTTTAATAATAGATTGTTGTAATTTTAATTTAAACATATTTTATTGTCTAAATAATGACAAGGATCAGACACAAGTTTTTCAACTTAGTATTGTCTTCTCCATATACATACAATATACAATATACAATATGATATGCATTATTATTAAATAATTTATCTAAATTTCTTAACATGAAGACATGAAAAAAATAAATGTAGCAATAAAGCAGAATGCGACAATGGAATATCATTAATAGTAACCAATCAAACAGACCCGAGTATAAAAAAAAACTGGGACATAGACAATAGCGCGTGTTTTTAGTTATTGGATTAATAATAAATTATTTCGCCAAATGTAAGTAATTTTAGTTCACTTTGTGTCTTATAATATGATAATAAAGATTAGTTATCCATTGTCGCATGCTGTTGTAAACAAAAGAGAAACAAAAAGAAAAGAAAAAAGAACAATAAAAATAATCTTTCGAGGTCAGTAACGAACGGTAAACAATATAGACATCAAAACACCATATCATACAGTAGTCAATTTACTGTGAAACGACCTGTGTTTTGAATGAATTTTTGAACTTGCAAGAATATTTGTGTATTTTATTCTTCGTTGAGATTTTCATTTCCAAATAATAAAGTAAGCTCATCTATTAGTAAATCATTGTTAATTTCTCGAATTACTGTAAGAAAAACATTGTACAATATAATTTTCACAATGCAATAAAAAGTGTTTTGCTGTTTCATCCGATTTTCCACATGAACATAATGCTTTCGGAATCAAATTAGCTCGAGATAGATCACTATTTAGTGCACTGCTTCTATTTCTTAGCCTACATTGCAAAACATTCAAGTATCTGTCGCCTGACGAAAAGTAACATGGTATTTTCTTATTTCTAAAATATTTAAGTTGGAGATATTTTTTGAATGTGAAAAAGTTTGGAACTTCTCGAATATTTAAATCAAGGGTATACCATAGCTTTATAGTAGACGGAAAGAATGAGTTTTGGTATGTTGATAGTCTGTTTGCTGGTTGACTTATATTGTGACGATTACGTAGATTATATTTATTTGATTCGGCAACTGTTGGAGGTATCAACTCTGATAAATATTCCGGGGCTTCATTATTTATGATTTTATAAAATAAGTTATGTTTTTTAACTTCCCGTCTTACAATTAACTTATCCCACCCATTTTCACAATAAATAAAATATAAGCTAGCATATGAAGTAAGCCCTGTTGCTATTCGAGCAGCTTCAGTTTGTACTTTTTCCAATCTATCAGAGTTGACAGCTCCATAATTATCCCATACTTCCGAACCATATAATAATGTAGGTCTAATAAATGTAACATAGATATTTTCCAGATATTGCCTATTTGGTTTAAATTTTAATTTTCTCAAAATATTTAATTGTTACAATTATGATATTAATATGTTTCGTCCACTTACAATCACAACTAAAAATTACTCCTAGATGTTTGTGAGTGTTTACAGTTTGAATAAGTGTACTATTAAAATCAAACATCAAGTCGTTCTGTTGATTATTAGCACTGAAAACCATAATATTAGTCTTACTTGGGTTAAATTTTACAAGCCATCTTTTTGACCATTCTTGAATATATTTGAGATCAATATTTATCATATTTTTCATTGTAGTTTCATCATGCGCGTATGTCCAATTGACGTATCATCAGCAAACAGTCTACCAAGACCTAACATGTCATCTGCTATATCATTTATAAAGATAAGAAATAACAAGGGGCCCAATACTGACCCCTGGGGCACACCAGCCTTGAGCTCACCAACACTAGAAATTGCATCTTTACTAATAACCCTTTGACATCTATTACTTAAGTAACTTTTCAACCAACACAACAATTCTCCCTTTACACCGTATCTTTCTAACTTTAAAAGGAGACCTCTAATCCAAACTCGATCAAAAGCTTTGCTCACGTCAGCAAACGTAATACTAGTCATTTCTTTGTTTTCTAATGCAATCAAAATATTATTATATAATTCATCTAGTTGATGAGTTGTAGAATGTCCTGGAATGAAACCAGATTGAAACTTATAGAGGAGACTATTAAATAATAAGTGGCTGAATATATATTTGAAAGCTATTTTTTCAATGCATTTGCTCACGTATGAAAGGAAAGATACTGGTCTATAGTTTGACGGCAAAGACTTGTTGCCATTTTTAAATAACGGAATTACAAATGCAGTTTTCCAGTTGTTTGGGAATATTTTACATTGAAATGATTTATTAATTAGTAAACACAATGGCTTTGCAACTTCATTCTTAACAGCAATTAACATTTTATTACTTATAATATCAGACCAAACAGCTTTATTGGGATCCAAGGTATTTAGAACGTCAATTACATCTTGTTCACTCACTACTATTGTAGTTAAAGTATTACAACCCCTATCGTCAAAATCAGGGAGATCTATCCCATCATCTTCTAAATCTGTTATAGAACAAAACTATTTATTTAATATCTCACATTTCTCGACGCCTTCATAGGACAAATTACTAGTAACTATATCATTGGGATTTAACAGAGGGGGTACGTCATTAGTAGGGCGTTCGCTTTTGAGTAACATATTAATAGTTTTATAATATAACTTACTATTTACAGTTTTTAGATCACTTAAGTTGTCATTAACATTTGCATAAAACTTTTCTTTCGCCTGTTTCTTTTTGTTGTTCACTAAATTTCTCTGTCTTTTATACATTTCTTTTGAGGAATCATTCTTAAGTAAAATATTTTTTTCCGTAATCTATCACGTTTTCTAATTTCTTTTCGTAAATTAGAATCGAACCATATTTTGTCATTACTCCTAATAGTTACCTCCCTTTTTGGAATACATAATTCTGAAATATCAAGAAAAGCTTTCGTAAAGTTTGTACATGCAATGTTCATATCACGCTCATTTTGTATAAGTATTTCCCAATTCTGGGCAGGGAATTTTTGTTTCATTAATTGGAAATCCGCCCGCTTGTAGTCCCAGACTGTGCCTTGATATGACTTCAAGTTGCTATATCCACACCTGATGGTTACACAAGTCCCATCGTGATCACTAATTTTTCTATAAATTTGTATTGTATCAGAATCAAATAAAGGTACATTATCTGTGATTAAAATCGGATCCAGGAGAGAAGAATTACCTGTTCGTGAATCAAAATGTGTAGGCTTATTAATAATGTTTGTGAAGCCATTAATTAAAAAAATATAATTTACATTATTTGGTAAATGTCCCATGAAATTTTTATTTAGATCACCAAGGCATACAATTCGATTATTTTCATCCAGGGCCTTTGCTATCATTGATTCGAACAACTGCCAATAATTTATATGAGACTCTCTTTCTGACCTATAATTAATATTGATAAGAATCGGACTAAGTTTATTTTTTAGTTCAAACCACATCCTTTCTACTTGAGGGTGTTCCAGGTGAAGCCTACGTAAAATGTTAACATAATTGTTATAATACAATATAATACCACCACCACTCGAGTTTCTGTCTTTCCTGATTGGAGTTTCAAACCCTTCACATTTCACATTTACATTCGGTATTAAATAATCTAAGTGAGTTTCTGTAAAGAATACAATGTCAAAATCTTCAATAATATCTGATATATAATTGATTTTATTACGAAGGCTTCTTATGTTTGAATGAAGGTAAAGGTAAAAAAAGTAAAATTAATTTAGGACAGATACCAACTAAATCTAGTGTAGTTTAAAAATAAACAAATATAAAATTATATAAAACAATGTATCAAGGTTAACATGCACTTTAAGTTGATATCCTTCCAAGGATAACCCATCAAAGCGTTTCCGCTTATTTCCAATGGGGTCCTTTAGTGTATATCACTTGTTTAATAAAAAAAAATGAGCTAAGATGTCGCATAGCACAATTTTAGTTGATAATATTTTAAAAGATATGGCTGTAATTAATTTTTAAGATGTTTTTTTATTTCTGTTTTAAAAGCGTTTTGGTCTTTTATTGATTTTATGTTATTTGGAAGCGAGTTCCAATCTTTAATAGCATTGAAGAAAAAAGTTGAAGAGTCCACACCTTTGATTTTTGGGACAACGAAGTAGAATTGGCTTGATCTAGTGTTATATTCATGATTTTCACTAACTTTTATAAAATTATCTTTTAAATACGTTGGACATTTGTTGTTATAGATTTTATGTGCATGTCCTAATCTTAATTGCTTTACCCTATTCTCAATATTAAGAAATCCAACACTTGATAGTTCTGGTTGGCGAACACTAGATCTTGGACCTAATTCTTTTATAAATCTAAGGGTTTTGTTCTGGGCAATCTGAAGTTTGTTTTTATAAGGTCTGTGAAACACCAGCATACCACGAGGAACATGAATAGTCAAAGTGACATTGGATTAGAGCCGTTGTAAGAGTTTTGTGAGTTTCAGTTGACAAGCACCTCGCTATCAGGTACATAAATTTAAGTCTAGAATTTTCCTTTTTTATTATTGAGTTAACTGTAATTTCTCCTGATAAATTTTGGTCTATGTCTATGCCTAAATATTTAAGTTTCGGTTCCGATTGAATGATATGATTGTTACAATGGATTTGAAAATGTTTTACTTTCTTCAATTGACGTTTCGGTCCAAAAATAATTAATTCTGTTTTGCCTAAGTGTAAAGACAACTTATTGTCAACGAGCCAGCTGCTACAACATTCTAGTTCCTTTCCTAATTTGTGGGAGATAACATCGGGGTCTTTATGAGAAAATATTATAGTGCTGTCGTCGGCATAAAGCAAGATTTTGCAGTCTGATTGAATACTGATAGACATGTCGTTAACATAATACAGGAAAAGGAAAGGGCCTAAAATGCTTCCCTGAGGCACTCCACAAGCAATATTAAGGAGTTCAGATTCTGTCCCATTTACAATTACAAGTTGTTTTCTTCCAGTTAAATACGATTCAAACCATTTGACTTCTTGTACTCCCATAGATCTTAATTTGTGGCATAATATTCGATGGTCCACTGTGTCAAATGCTTTATGTAAGTCTATCATAACCATGCCTGTAAATAATCCTTTTGATGTTTGTTTTTTAATATGATCAAATAAATGTATAAGACAAGTATCAGTTGAATACGAGCTTCTAAAACCAGACTGAAATTGATATAGTAAATTATGATCGATCAAATGTGTCTCCAGTTGTTTATACACAGCTTTTTCAAGAATTTTAGAAATAATACAAAGAATGCTTACTGGTCTATAGTTGCCAATTTCTAATCTACTGTTCTTTTTAAATAATGGTTTTACTCTGGCTAATTTAAGTTCGTCCGGTACTGTCCCAGATGTTATTGATAGATTCACCAGATAAGTTATTGGCTTAATCAGGGCGCTCGCTCCATCTTTAATGAACCTCGCTGGAATGTTATCTAATCCTGTGCTCTTAAAGTAATTAAGATTGCAAACTTCTTTGTATATAAAGTCTTTATTTACACTTGTTAATTTTATTTCGAGGTTATTATTGGTAACTTTACAGTAGAATTGTTTAAACAGGTTGGAATTAATATCGAATAATCCTGGAGCTGGTGGTAATGTGTCGACAAGAGAAGATGCTACTGTGGTGAACAAGGTGTTAAAATGATTAGCGATTTCTCTTAAGCTATGGCATGTTTGTCCGGCTACGTTTAAAACGATACCTGCCACATCTGTTTTTTTAGAACTATATCCTAGGGATTTCAATTGTTGCCAGAGTTTCTTTGGAGATTTTTTATTTTCCTCGATCTTGCCCGATACAAAATCTTCCTTAGCGTGTTTAATATCTCTCTGGACTTTGTTTCTGATCTTACAAAACTGTGCGTATTGGTATTTATTTTGTGTCTTTTTATACATGTGTAACAAATCGTCTCTTTTTCTGATGTTTTCTAGGATGTCGGAAGTCATCCATGGTTCAGTCTGCTGTCGTATTTTGATGTCTCTATAAGGTGCAACGTTATCAAGGACTGAATGAAAAAGTGATCGAAATTTTTCCCATGCTTCATTAACATTTCTACATAAATGTAATGATGACCAATCAATGGCATTTAGTTTATCATTAAAGACATCTTTATTATAATTTTAAGTTGATCTTATTCTGACTAAGTTTTGTTTACAAGTGGTTACTTTTTGTGACTTTCTTGTAAAAAATGTTATATAATGGTCACTTACACCTGATGAAATAACCCTGGATTGACTTATTTTATCTTCATTATTACATACAATGTGATCTATGATGGTACTTGATGTTGGTGTTACACGAGTAGGATCTTTAATACGCTGTTTTAAATTGCCCATATTTAAAATATTTGTATAGGACTTACACATGGAAGATACGCCGTTTGTAAAGCTGATATTGAAATCTCCTAGGATAATCTGTTCACAATCTGGTCTTAGTTTATTTAATATTCGTTCAAACAAATCCAAAAAATCATTCTGTTTGGGTGGTCTATAACAGGTTCCAACTATTATTGGTTTAGTTTTTGGTAAAATAATTTCTATCCAAATTGCTTCCATACCTTCTATTTTAAGATCTTGAAGAAGTGAGAAGGCCAGGTCATTTCGAATAAACATACAGACTCCGCCACCGATACGTGATCTATCTAAGCGTACAACACTATAATTCTCAATATGAATTTCCGCGTCTGTAACCGAGTCATCTAACCATGTGTCACTGATTGATATGATTGCCGCTTTAGATTTTAAAGCAATTAATTTTAATTCTGATATTTTTGGCAATAGAGATCCAGCATTCAGATGTAGAAAATGTAAACCTTTTTCATTAAATATTTTAAAGCAGTTCTCTTTAACAACTGATGGAAATTGAAAAAATTTTGTAGGATCATTTTGTTCGGGACATTCGAAAGATGAGTTTAATGATTCGCAATGATTAAATGGAAGTGATAATAGAGAGCATGAATCGCATAAATATTGAAAATTAGATGTTCGGAAAGCCATGCTTCATATTTATCAAGTGAAATTTTCGCACAATTTATATGTGATTTGCATTTACATATTTCACAGTGCGTGCTTTTACTAGTTTTAATTATTCCTTTTTTACATATGCTGCATGGATATTTAGGAGTGCGTCCAGCTGTAGATGGTCCTGGATGAGGATGCACGTCCCCGCATATTAATATAAAAATCAAAAGTGTGGACTTTGGAGTTATTTTAAAATTAGATAGATTAGTACGTTTACAAAAGGAATAGAACGACAAAGATGTTTTTTGAAGGTGACTTTGGGTAGATTTATAAATATATATCGAAAGTTGACTAATTTCACTTTTATTATAAAAAAAAATATCCCTGTGAAGTCAAAATAATGTTTTCTTAACCTTAAATCTTCATCAGGAATTGCCAAATTGAATTAATTGTTGATACAGCTGGCAAAAAACACGTAAATTATTAGGGACAAAAACATGCCAGCTGTTGCCATGTTAAGATATAACGTACGTGAAAAATTGTGAAAGATTTGTTGTTGGTTTCCGAGACTGGTGTGTCCCTAGGGCCAGGGTTTTTCTCAACATCCCCCCGATAGAAACAGTAATAATAAAAACATCAACATAATATTTGACATCATGACAAAATTTTTTCTAGACGATAACATGCATTTTCTAATATTAACATGCATACAATTCAATATAAAATCTATAATATCTTTCAAACTCATAGACACATTGGAAGTCTTCCTAAAACTACTTCCACTGATTGTATGGTAGAAAAGCCCAATTACAACTCTATGCGATGTTATATCACTATCCATTATCAAAACAAATGCGTAAACAAAACAAATTGGGCTTCTCTGTCACATGAATAAATAAAGAAACCAATCGAACCGACCTCGAAAGACTGAACAAATTGAAAAGGACAATATATAACGGTAAAAAGTACAGAAGTATTATGTACAATATCATGTTTACCATGGTGTCAAAAACTGGTTTGGTAAGGAGAAATGTTTTGATAAGTTTAATCAATAGAATTTTTCAGGTAATATTGTTTGTACAAGCATAAAAAAAACCGAGACATTTAAATGTAGAGATGGGTAAGAAAAACACAATGAATTAATCAAGAGTGCGTTGAAGCGTTGTACTGGACTAGTGTATATAAAGGGATAAATATTTGATAATCACGAGGTCTTATGAATAGCACCTTTCTATATTTAACCAAGTATAATCAATGTTTGCAAACAAGAGCACGTGTTCAATGTAAACATAAACACTGGTATGTGAGCATCATAATTGAGTACACATCAATATGGCATATAAATAAATAATTTTCCTTATAATAAATATATTCTGAGATTAACACAATTATGAAGGGGAGGTAATTACAGTAAATAAAAATATTAAGTCAAAATATAACATCATTATACAATAGTCTTGAAAAAAAATTACAAGTGTACATGCAAGCAAGAGATCAAAAACTGTTCTATTTTTTGACACTTTGCCAACATCTTTGACTTTGACTATCTCATTTGACTATTCCATTTTTTCAATGTCTGACTTATTCTTTATCACCTTGATTTTAGAGTTCTCCTTTTCCTTCACTAGTATGGAGCCATCATGTGTCCAGAAAGAATGAACCTTATTGATCTTTTTCATGCCATTGAGTTGTCCTAACAGTTCATATCTGTGTTGAGTGAGGTTTTCAGCTATGGACATTTTGTCTTTGTTACCTTTTAGTTTCCTTTTGTTGCTGAAGACCATGTGTCGCTGCCTGTAAGTAAGGAATCTCACTATGATTGATATTTTACCATCCTTGGCCTCACCTATTGGATGTGAACTTCCGATGTGATGGATATCTAGTGGCACATTTAGATCTTTGTTACAGATTTTTAACACAATACCATCAGTATTAACTGGTTGAATAATGTTACCTTTCTGATCAGTGGGTACTCTAACGTTGTGAAAACGAAGGCTGGTCCTTCTAGAGTATTGTTCTTGCTCTTCCAAACGCGTGTCAATTAATTTCATTTTTTTTCTTAGTTTCGTATTATCATCTTGGAGTTGGCTAAATGTCTTTTCAAGTATGACCTGTTTGTCCAGCAAATGTTGTAGGTGTGGTTGGATTGCTTCTTGTACCAATTGTTCTATTTTAGGTTTCATAAGTTGTGTTACCTTCTCTGCTATAGTGGGTATGATAGATGAAATGAAATCGGGGTTGTTAAGGGTAGCACAAACGACATCTGAAAGCTGAACAACCGTATCACTCGTGACTTGGTCAACAATAACATTTTCGAGTGATTTCGACATAGGAGAGAAAGTTCTTGGTTGTTTCTCGAGTTGTTTATCAGAAGGTGAGTAGCTATCAGGACTGTCCGGGTTGTTTCTTTTCATACCAGAAATAAACTGAGACCATTGAGGAGTTGTGAGATCGAGATCGAGTTGTGAGGGATCCGTCATGTTTGTTGTTGGCTTTGATTCCATTGTTCGTTCGTTTTATGTAGATATGTGACTTGCAATTCGTTTGTGTATAATATTTTGTGGTTTCTTGGATTTACAAACGCTTACGAATGTTAGATATACATATATGAGCCACTATCTCCTTGAATATTACACTTTAAATGCATATTTCTCCCTTCTCTATATCCCGCTACAAAATGTTCATGCCTTCATGCTCAATGGCAGTGTTGTAGTCGGCTTCCATAGTTACATGATATTATATATATATCATGTAATAGTAAGACTAAAAGTTAGAGCAATGACGAATTGACAATCCAGAGACACAGGTAACATTGGACACAAGACGAATAACGAACACAAAACAAAACAAGAATAACAACACAGATACGAGCTAGGAAAAAGATAGGTAACACAGAGGAAATAAAATAACTTTGACCTGGTAGTTGCCTTACCGATTGCAAATTAGGGATCGCACTTTTACTGAGATAAATATCAAATAAACTGCTGAACTTTTATTTTCGGTTGGTGTTTTAGGACACATTAGATGTGCTTCATCTTCCTGTGTATCGTTATCGTCAATAACAAATACAAGCACAAATATAAAACAAAACCACAAAACCGATGTAAACACTAACTCATATAAATAAAAACCAATAATAAGATCTGTTACTGCATGAGGATTAGCTTTTTATACATCATTTACTGTACAGCTAGTTTTTCTCACGGACTTTACATTTTTGCTATCTTGACTGTTTCAAAAATGACGAGTTTAAATCCGTAAATTTTAGAATCAACATGATAACATAACAGTTTTGATCGTGAAAGAATTAAGCGCTATACACAGTTCAGTCCCATGCTTTAGTGGAGTTCGTGTTGCTCAAACTATAGTGTTTATGTAGTGTTTTGTGGACTCTGCCCATTGGTTAAGTTTTCGTATTTTATATTTGCCTATTGTTTGTCTGTTCTTTTTTGATTTATGAATAAGTTGTCATTTGTTTTGAATTTACGATCCACATAAGCGTATTGTTCTAGTACAAAGAAGGCATAATCATGATATAGCTGACAAATGGCTCACTGAGTACAATCACTAACTGACGATTCAATTTATAGCTTCTGATTACCTCCTATGGTATCTTCAAACTCTTCGTACATTGCATCTTTTCATATCGTAATCAATTATATTTCATATCCACCAAAATACATTTTACACTGTACATCTGCCAAATTTCATGGCATCATGATAAATTCAAAATGGTGATGCTTTCATTAGAAATACATAATTAGATATAAAATTAATAAATGTCTATAATTCTATAATGATTTTTTTTTTAATTTTGCAAAGTTTTATTTAAATCTGTAAAAAAAAATCTAAATAGTACCGATACCTGATCACGGTCTCGTTAATGTTAGTAAGATATATAATTATTAGTACTTGTTAGTATATAATATACATACATTTTAGATCAATGTGATATATTTACCAAATACAATTTTACACAATAGTTTGATATATAATAATCCTATTTAGTACTTACGAGATATATAGAAATAAATAAAACGGAAACAACAAAGAATTCATAAATTGTATCATATGTCCTCTAATATAGGTAATCGAGTATATCGGCACAACTATATGCAAGTGCACCTGTAAATACATATGTGTTTTTAATCTACAGGGAGAGACCCCACTTTTCTGTGCAGCATTTCGTGGACATACTGAGGTGCTTAAGTTGTTAATAGCAAAAGGGGCAGATCTAAATAACAGAACAGAGACTGTAAGTACCAATTACATCCGGTAGAAATATACAGTAAAATCAGCTAATTAGAAATAAAATTATCATTGCAACTTGCTGCAGAGTTTACCTTTTAATCAGTAGTATATACGTACATCCATTGCGACAGCTATTGGAGTGCATCGTAACAGGACAACAGACTTGAAACAAGGAATATTGAGTAACAACTGGTTAGAAGTGATCATAAATGGCAAGTTGAAAGGCAACAAATTTGAAACAAGGAATACTGAGTAACAGCCTGTCAGGAGTGATCGTTGATCGCAAGTGGAAGTGCAACAAACTTGAAACAAGGAATACTGAATAACAGTTGGTTAAGAGTTATAGTTGATGGCAAGTTGAAGTGCAACAAATTTGAAACAAGGAACACTGAGTAACAGCTTGTTAGAAGAGTTCCCTGATTGTAAGTTGAAGTGCAACAAACTTGAAACAAGGAATTAAGTACTGTATTTGATGAGTTGGAGGTGTCAATTGTGGATTATACGGTCGCAAATGCAGTTTTACTGACGACACGGGACCATTAAAACGGATATTTACGACTGTCAAATCCACAATTGACAGCAACAACTCTTCAAATACAGGACTGTTATTCCTATTCTTATGAAATTCTCCCAACGTGTGAACACTAGTTTGAAAACATACAAATAAATGACGAAATATATGCACTTTTTAAATTCCTTCCGCTAAAAAAATAGTAATGTAGTTGTTTAAGAACCCGCCATTTTGAAAACGTGAAATCCTACATGTCATATGTACAACAATACACAAACAAATAATTAAAATGCCTACCTTGAAAAGTTATTTTAGTTGAATTCCATCTAAATTGGAGTGTACACGAAGCCAAATGACGTCTGATCTTTACATTTTAAACTGGAAGTCTTCATATGACGTCACGTTGTTTATGTGCCAAAGTCGTTCGACAATATTTCCCGGAATTTTAACTTTTGTGATTTTTAGACCCAGGGATATGCAAGAATACATTTTTATGTTCAGTATTGCATTAGAATGGACAGTAAACTCGATCTGCGACAATCAAATCTCCAATATGCATTGTACGAATTGGCCGATCTCTCCCTATTTTGTATTTAGTGTTTTGATATAATAGTTGACCATGTTTTGTTCCAATGAGATATTTGCCTCTGAGTTGTAAGCAACCAACAATCAAGCAATCGTTACCTCTTCAGCTTAAATTAATAGAACGTCCAACTGCTATACTGAGGGAATTATCTATTAATCAAATTTTTGACATGCATATTTCTAGGTTTTAGTTAATTTATAGTTAAGCATTGACTATGCGAGCTGTCCGGCAGAAAATATCATACTTTATATTGAATGTATTGCTTTATATGCACCAAAAACACTTTGCATATTTTTAAATCTTTTCAATTTTTGCTTGCTCTTCACAACTTATAACATTAATGCCCACTTCTTTTAACAACAGTACATGCATTATATGTAAGCCAATGGCTATGCTAAACGTAATGCTTCTATTGCAATAAGTGAGAATTAGTTGAAATATCCAGAATAGTATGACTTGGCTTGTATTTTTTGGGGGTTTTAAATATGAACTTCCTTGTTAATGTTAAAAGTATCATAAATAACTCCATGGTAGGTCTAGATTCTTAGAAAGCGGGAATCGATAAATGCTTATTATATTTCACTGACAACAACAATATTTTAATGATGCAGTGCATAGTTCCTATCTTTCTTCATTAAGTCATTATCTTCCTGTTTCATGGATGAAGACCTATTCATCATGATTCCAAAGTAAACGATCATAACTTTGTTGATGCAGTTCAGCATCTACGAAACCAAGATCATGCAAATGTCGATATTTGTAGTAAACTAGTAAGAAATCGACATAACTTTTCATGGGTACATGACAATGGCCAAATTAAAATATTTACTTTAGATTAGCTGTGGCTGGTTTCCATAGTTACACAATATTGTGCGTATTACAACAGTTACTGGTATAAAATGGCTGTAGTTGTTTTCTAGCTGCAATATATTGAATTGGTTTCCATAGTTACACGATATTCTCTGTATTACAACATGTACTGGTATAAAATGGCTGTAGTTGTTTTCTAGCTGTACTATATTGACTTGGTTCCCATAGTTACACAAAATTAACTGTATTACACCATTTACTGGTATAAAATGGCTGTAGTGGTTTCATAGCTGCAATATATTGAATTGTTTTCCATAGTTACACGATATTGTCTGTATTACAACATTTGCTTGTATACAATTGCTGTAGTTGTTGTCTAGCTGCAATATATTGAATTGGTTTTCATAGTTACACGATATTGTCTGTATTACAACATTTACTGGTATTAAATGGCTGTAGTTGTTTCCTAGTTGTACTATATTGAATTGGTTTCCATAGCTAGACGATACTGACTGCATTATAACATTTACTGGCATAACTTGACTGTTATTGTCTCTCCCGACAAGGCCCCTAACAATATTGATTTTGTGTGTAAATCACGTTACGTAGACTGCTTGATAAATGAATTATGCATTGACAATTCACTTGGCAAACTCTACATATCCCCCGATGAAAATTGCGAAAGAGGAAATCCCGGACAAGCACATGCTTGTTTTTAGTTCCGTTGGAATTTCAAACAAAGAGGAATAACTGGATCTACCGTCACTCTACTTGATTCCTAGATTACACAATTGTCCTTACACACAGCATTTTATTGCAGGGTATACCAAATGCTCCACGACACCTCTTTCCATATCATTAACATATCTTTAAGCAACTGTGAAAACTGGGATTCAGAGTTAATGCCAAAATAGCTACTCCTCCTGCAATAGTATTAAAAAGATCGACTTCTCTACCCTCTACATAACTATTTCCCACTCTAAGCTGACATCACAAAACGGAACTCAGAACGCAAAGACACAAAATAGGATAAAACATTTACTGGTTTAAATGACATTTGGTTGGCTTCAATCTACAATATATTGAGTGTAAAACAACTTTTAATAATAGGTTGTTGTAGTCGGCTTCCATAGTTACATGCTATTATATATATATATCATGTAATAGTAAGACTAAAAGTTAGAAATAACCGAAGGAGCAATGATGAATTGACAATACTGAGACACAGGTAACATTGGACACAAGACGCATAACGAACACAAAACAAAACAAGAATAACAACACAGATACGAGCTAGGAAAAAGATGGGTAACACAGAGGAAATAAAATAACTTTCATCTGGTAGTTGCCTTACCGATTGTAAATAAGGGATCGCACTTTTACTGAGATAAATATCAAATAAACTGCTGAACTTTTATTTTCGGTTGGTGTTTTAGGACACATTAGATGTGCTTTATCTGTCTGTGTATCGTTATTGGCAATAACAAATACAAACACAAATATAAAACAAAACAACAAAACATATGTAAACACTAACTCATACAAATAAAAACCGATAATAAGACCTGTTACTGCATGAGGGTTAGCTTTTTATACATCATTTACTGTAAAGCTAGTTTTTCTCACGGACTTTACATTTTTGCTATCTTGTCTGTTTACAAAATGACGAGTTTAAATCCGTAGATTTTAGAATCAACATGATAACATAACAGTTTTGATCGTGAAAGAATTAAGCGCTATATACAGTTCAGTCCCATGCTTTAGTGGAGTTCGTGTTGCCCAAACTATAGTGTTTATGTAGTGTTTTGTGGACTCTGCCCATTGGTTAAGTTTTCGTATTTTATATTTGCCTATTGTTTGTCTGTTCTTCTTTGATTTATGAATAAGTTATCATTTGTTTTTAATTTACGATCCACATAAGCGTATTGTTCTAGTACAAAGAAGACATACTCATGATATAGCTGACAAATGGCTCACTGAGTACAATCACTAACTGACGATTCAATTTATAACTTCTGATTACCTTCAAACTCTTCATACATTGCATCTTTTCATATCGTAATCAATTATATTTCATATCCAAAATACATTTTACACTGTACATCTGCCAAATTTTATGGCATCATAATAAATTCAAAATGGTGATGCTTTCATTAGAAATACATAATTAGAAATACAATTAATAAATGTCTATAATGATTTTGTTTTTCAATTTAGCAAAGTTTTATTGAAATCTGTAAAAAAAAATTGTAAAATCTAAACAGTACCGATACCTGATCCCGGTCTCGTTAATGTTAGTAAGATATATAATTATTAGTACTTGTTAGTATATAATATACATACATTTTAGATCAATGTGATATATTTATCAAATACAATTTTACACAATAGTTTGATATATAGTAATCATATTTAGTACTTACGAGATATATAGAAATAAATAAAACAGAAACAACAAAGAATTCATAAATTGTATCATATGTCATCATATGTCCTCTAATATAGGTAATCGAGTATATCGGCACAACTATATGCAAGTGCACCTGTAAATATATATGTGTTTTTAATCTACAGGGAGAGACCCCACTTTATTGTGCAGCATTATATGGACATACTGGGGTGCTTGAGTTGTTAATAGCAAACGGAGCAGATCCGAATATCACAACAGACGTTGTAAGTACCAATTACATCCGGTAGAAATATACAGTAAAATCTTCCTAATTAGAAATAAAATTATCATTGCAATTTGCTGCAGAGTTTACCTTTTAATCAGTAGTATATACGTACATCCATTGCGACAGCTATTGGAGTGCATCGTAACAGGACAACAGACTTGAAACAAGAAATATTGAGTAACAGCTGGTTAGAAGTGATCATAAATGGCAAATTGAAAGGCAACAAGCTTGAAACAAGGAATACTGAGTAACAGCCTGTCAGGAGTGATCGTTGTTCGCAAGTGGAAGTGCAACAAACTTGAAACAAGGAATACTGAATAACAGTTGGTTAGTAGTGATAGTTGATGGCAAGTTGAAGTGCAACAAATTTGAAACAAGGAACACTGAGTAACAGCTTGTTAGAAGAGTTCGTTGATTGTAAGTTGAAGTGCAACAAACTTGAAACAAGGAATTAAGTACTGTATTTGATGAGTTGGAGGTGTCAATTGTGGATTTTACGGTCGCAAATGCAGTTTTATTGGTGACGCGGAACCATTAAAACGGATATTTGCGACTGTCAAATCCACAATTGACACCAACAACTCTTCAATTACAGGACTGTTATTCCTATTCTTATGAAATTCTCCCAACGTGTGCACACTAGTTTGAAAACATACAAATAAATGACGAAATATATGCACTTTTCAAATTCCTCCCGCTAAAAAAATAGTAATGTAGTTGTTTAAGAACCCGCCATTTTGAAAACGTGAAATCCTACATGTCATATGTACAACAATACACAAACAAATAATTAAAATGCCTACCTTGAAAAGTTATTTTAGTTAAATTCTATCTAAATTGGAGTGTACACGAAGCCAAATGACGTCTGATCTTTACATTTTAAACTGGAAGTCTTCATATGACGTCACGTTGTGTATATGCCAAAGTCGTTCAACAATATTTCCCGGAATTTTAACTTTTGGTATTTTTAGACCCAGGGATATGCAAGGATACATTTTTATGTTCAGTATTGCATTATAATTGACAGTAAACTCGATTTGCGACAATCAAATCTCCAATTGATGCTGTGAAATTTTCAAATACAATATAGTTATCTCCTAAATAGGTCGTCAGCGTCAAATTCGTAGTCGGAAATATTAGGGTCAGCCTCATTGTTTACAAACAAGTGCTTTCGGCTTAGGAATATAGCATTCCTTCAGGCATGTCAACTGCATATTTGACGGCTCTCAATAGCCAATGAAAATACGCGTTACATTATAATTGTATTAGAATACTTAGTAACAGTTTGTTAGTAGTGATCAGTTATAGGACGTTGAAGTGAAACAAACTGAAAACAAGGAATATTGAGTAACAGCCGTTTAACAATGTTCGTTGATAGCAAGCTCTTGAAACAATGAATACCGAGCGACAGCTGGTCAGGGGTGGTCTTTGATGGCACGTTACAGGGCTACAAACTGGCAAAAAAGGAATACTGACTGAAAGATGGTTAGGAGTTGTCGTTGGTGGCACGTTACAGGGCTACAGACTACAAACAAGGAATACTGACTGAACGATGGTTAGGAGTGGTTGTTGGTGGCAAACTGCACATCAGCAATTATCGACTTCATTTGCTATCATAGCAATCGAAATATCCGTCAATAATACATGATGATTTATTGTTTGTGAGCTTGGTATTCAAGAATATATCTAAATATATAACATATATATAAGAAACACTGAAACACTGCCGGAATGATGTTTAACAACAATCGTTCAATCATATTATATGTATATCTATATAGTATGTTATCTATATTTTTATTCTTTAATGTTCATATTCAGTGTAGCACGCCTCTACATATTGCATCATCCAGGGGTTACGCCGAAACAGTTAAATTATTACTTTTACCTGGAGCAGATATGGACATAGAAGACACAGAGGTAATTTTTATCTGCATAGACTATTTATTTAGTAAGTATACCTATTTAACCTCTGTGGACGAGATGACATCCATAAAAATAAACACAAAACTATAATATGGATTACTTACATTTTAGTTCTCAGTTTGTATAAATAGTTTGTGTGCATCTAGAATTAAAGCCAGGCAATAAAGAAAGATATTTATAATAGGTGGGTGTATTGGTTATCGTTTAAATCTTTGTTTTTTTAGAATAAAACACCTTACCAACTTGCTGAGGAGAAAGGCCATTCAGATGTCATTAATGTGTACAAGGTAATATATCTTCTAAATAAATACATAGAAACTTTAACTGTTGAACAACGACACATATTCATGGAGAATTTCATGCAACAAACCGATAATAAACGATGTTACATTTGATCATTTAAATATTGATTAAAATTGTTATTTCCTGATATCCTGCTAAGCTATAACAGTAATAGCATGAATGTGTGTTAGGAATGTTTAAATATACCAAGGGGTAATCAAAGGCCAATCGACATTCAATAACAATGGCCAAAAGAAAAAGGAACAAGGAATAAACACTAGTCTACAAAACACTACACAGAAAAACTAAAGATCGAGCAACACGAACCCCACTAAATACCGGGTGTGAACCCACGTGCTCCGGAAGGGTAAGCATTCCCAGATCCATATGTGGAATCCGTCGTGTTACTCTAGCTATACACCAGGTTATAAGCAAAATGTTATTCACTAATATTTGTACAATATTCATGTCATAATTATTAACAATATGCAAGTATTGCCTGCATTTAGTGTGAACATCATAATTGTTCACACGAGGGGTGTTGTTTTCCCGAGGGCTTTAGCCCGAGGGAAAACAACATCCCAAGGGTGAACAATTATGATGTTCACCGCAAGTGCAGGCAATAATTCTTGTATTATACCGAAACTCTATTTTCAATAATGTTGGATGCAATAAACACTTATTTGTGTATTTTTATCTTTCGTTTTCATAAACTTCATATTTGTGTTTTGAACTTCCGGTCAAGATTGTAATTCCGGAATGGAAAAACTGATACATTTCCGGACAGACATGGAGCATAACATTTGTCGACCTGTGAACAACAGTGATGTTTCCCTGGGGTAACAATTTTGTAAAAAAAACATCACTTTTATTTTATATCTAATATATAATGTAAGGTATAATAATACTTGATGTTTGTCCTCATAAATTGTAACGTTTTGTTTTCTTTTGTAGGCATATTTGTCAGAAGGTGTGTATGGAAGATATATGTTTTTACTTTGTTTATAGAAAAATTACAAGTAACTGTGAGATTGAATTTTCTTGATTCATTTAAGCGTTTAATTTGTTTTAGTTTATGTTTTATAAACTAAAACAAATTAAAGGCTTAAATGATAACAAATACTCTTTTTTCCCTTGACGCCAGTTTTGCATCGACTATACCAGGACAATATATTGGTTCGCAAGTAATGCATTGATTTTTAAATATTTACATGTACAAGAAAATTTTAAAATATTCATTGAATTAGTTGTTAGAAAATCCTCTTTTCATGCGCGCTGATTGTTTTCCATAATTTTGCGTTGGTGATATGTTATTTTGCCGTTTTGTTTCCCAATATTGTTTATGACGTTTGCTATGAATATTAAGACAAAATATAGAATACCATTTATATTGAACAATAAAAAAAAATATTACAGGGAACAATAAAACAAAGCCAGTTACAGGGAAC
Source organism: Gigantidas platifrons (assembly GCA_002080005.1). Classification (NCBI taxonomy): domain Eukaryota; kingdom Metazoa; phylum Mollusca; class Bivalvia; order Mytilida; family Modiolidae; genus Gigantidas; species Gigantidas platifrons. The sequence continues at coordinate 12,955 of MJUT01055970.1, read as the reverse complement.
ATTACAAGCAGTACAGATCACAAGGAACAATACAAAAATACCAGTTACAGGGAAAATACAAAAAATAATAATCACAAGGAAACAGGGAACAATAGAAGAAATACTAATCAGAAGGAACAATGCAAACATACAACTAACAGGCAACAATGCAAGAAATAAAAATCACAATGAACAATGCCAAAATACAACTTACAGGGAACAATGCATAAATAAAACTTATAGTGAACAATGCAAGAAATACTAATCACAAGGAACAATACAAAATAAAACTTACAGAGAACAATACTAAAATAAAACTTAAAGTGAACAATATAAGAAATACTAATCACAAGGAACAATACAAACATACAACGTGTTGGGAACAATAGAAGAAATACTAATCAGAAGTAATAATGCAATGTATACCAGTTACAGTGAACAATGCAAAAATAGAGCTAACAGGCAACAATACAAGAAATATCAATCCCAAGGAAAATGCGAAAATAAAACTTACAGGGAACAATAGAATAAATAAAAATGACAAGAAACAGATAGGGAACATTACAAGAAGTACCGATGACAAGGAACAAGGAACAATACAAAACATACCAGTTACAAGGAACAATAGAAGAAATAACAATAAAAAACACCCAATACAACAATAGAACTAACAGGGAACAATTGAAGAAAAACTAATCACAAGAAACAATACAAGAAACACCAATTACAGGGAACAATACAAAAATACAACAAACAGGAACAATACAAAAATACTAGTTACAGGGAACAATACAAAAATGCTAGTTACAGGGAACAATACAAAAATACAACTGGCCGGAACAATGCAAGCATACCACTTACAGGGAACAATGCAAAAAATACAACTAACAGGAGCAATGCAAGCATACCAGTTACAGGGAACAATGCAAATATATCAGTTACAGAGAACAATACAAAAATACCAGCTACAAGGAACAATGCAAAAGTACAACAAACAGGAACAATACAAATATACTACTTACAAGGAACAATACAAAATACTAATTGCAGGGGAAATACAAAGATACAACATACTTGGACCAATACAAAATACACCACCTACATGGAAAAGTACAACTAATACAAGCTACAGGGACCAATCTAAAATAGAATACCAATTACAGGAGAAAATGCAAAAATACCAGTTCCACTAAACATTATAAAACAAATACCAGTAAGGTGGAACTATGCAACAAAGAAAAAGAGTTAGAGTGATCAATAAAGCAATGATGGCTTAGTGAACAATAACAATAAACAGCTATAGGGAATAATTGGCAAAAATACCAGTTACAGGGGATAATACAAATCAATGCGAGTTACAGGAAACTATGGGAAAATACCAGATTCAGGGGATAAGGTAAACATACCAGATACAGTGAGCAATCCAAATATTATAATTGATAACCCCATGCAATGTTTCTGTTAAAGCTAATTTTTGCACCATGACGTCTACATTATATCCAATGCAATCATACATTTTAGGCATACCACTGGATGTTAAGTTACTAAATAACAAATTCAGTGGCGCTTTTGAAAAATCATTGCTGTCTGGTTTCTACTATTCGTTTTCCGGCAAAGTATTGATTTTGGGGAACGCAAATGTAGGAAAAACATGTATAACTCGAATTCTCATTGGTATGAAGCCCAGCACGAGAAGACAGTCAACTGAAGGAATTAATGTCCATGTGAACAGAGCTTGCATTGATAGAGAGACTAAGAAATTAATCCCAGGAGGTAAGTCACGAAACAAAGAAATCAGAAAGTGAGTGTTTTTAATAGGGTAGATAAGAGTCCAAGACACTTGTCATATTCAACTGATTAGTAAAAGGGTTTTAAATGGCGGAAATGTATCATCTGTGACACGTGTCAGTATTATTATGTATGGATGATTTACGATTATTGTTGATTAGAAAATGTGAAAATATGTATTGAGGTTAATGATTAAAGTGCAATGGTCTTTTGAGGTTGATGGGGAAATGTGAAATTTACGAGAGAGGTTAATAAGGAAATGAAGAATTTCCAATACAGGTTGATGAGAAATGTATAAACATGTACAATTGTACCTCAACATTAGCGAAAGCATATACAAGTGAAAGAAAAACGTATGTTCGGAAACAGAAAATGCATGATTAAATGTATTCAAGTTGAACAATCTGTGATACCTGCATTCAATGTTATTGGTGTCGAATCACAGTTCAAAAAATCAATATTTAGTGTGCCTATCATTTGCACTGATTCATGCCAGATAATGGTGCCTCATTGAAACTACGAGATGTTGAGCAATGCATGTGGAATGTCATTCTAGATCCAGAATAATGCTGGACCAATCTTGATTAAAATAAGATCTCCCTCGTGCCCCCTTTTTACAGATATGTCGCTGTGTGAATTTGGTTACGATTTTGATTATAGTGTTTAGCACCACTTTCAACAATACTTCAGTTAATTCAGTTTTCTTGATAGAATAAACCGGAGCACCCGGAGAATACCACCAACCCGTAGCTGGCATACTGTATCATATAATGTTGTATTGAGTACCCCTCGCCTGACTGGTGTTCGAACTCACAACGTTAGTGGTGATAGGCACTGACTGTATTAGTAGTTGTCAATCTAACTACCATCGCGGTGTGGAAGATCGTTTGAAATGCCATTATGGGTGTGAGTGAGCTTATGTCATGAAAATATTAATTGATATGATATATACGTCATGACCTTTTTTGTTCGTTCAGATTGCTCGTAGCATGAATAGTACTATTTTCATGTTTTCATAAACATCTAAGTAAAATGATGCCATCATGAAAGTGCTCCCCACATGTGAGTAAAATGCTAACCCTGAATATTGACGCTAATCAAATATAAAAATTTGACGAAGTTGATTCATGTATTTGTTCTAATTCTATTGATGATACACAGACAAAGGAATATATATTAATTGATTAATTTGTTGATTGTGGCTTAACGCCACCAATAGCATTATTTTAGCTATATCGTGACTGTGTCTTGATCAAGTTAGTCTAAAGTTTAAGTATATTTTATTTGCTAAATACAACAACATTGAGATCGGACACATGTTTTTCCATTTTACGAAGTATTTTCCCGTATATAAGCTATGTAGTCATACGTCTGATTTCGACAAAGAATGACAATATGTTCTTACTAACGCGGTCCGGGGTACAGTGGCCATGATCACATTATAATTTGATCTACACCTGCTTAATTCAAAATAAATACATATCCCATCTCAAAATTAAAGGGGCCCGGGTGGCTCAATGAGTTAATTAGTTGGATTACCTAACAACTCATACAAGCCTATGACCAATACAGTGAGGGTTTGCGCTCAGATTTGTAAATTACAAAAAATGGGTGCACTCAACTCGCAGCCGCAAGTGATAAAGATTACCAGTTGCTTCCCCATATTATATATCTGATATGCTTTCTAATTATTTTTTGCAATATTTTAGAGATTAAATATGAAGACATAGCATCCGGTAATCTTCTCAGACCTAAAACAGAGAGACACAGACCTGACAAAAAGAAAGTGAATGCGAAACTAAATGAAGAAGATGATTCAAGCAATGCCTTACTTTTTTCAAATTTGCCTTTGGGACATGATTTAGAAGAAACGAAGGAAAAAGACGAAAAAGAGGAAAGTCCACCGGAATCAGAGGATATTCCCGGCAATGAAATTACATTCCTACAAAAACTCAAATATTTTCTTGGAATGCAACGTGACATGACAATTCAAATTACATCAAAAATGATGATGAAAGGTGCCGTAAAGGCAAGAAAAAGGGGAATTAACTTGAATCTAGCTCCAGTTATCATCTTAGATTTTGCAGGTCAGGAAGTATTTTACTCTACTCATCAGTCGTTTATTACCCACCAAGGAATTTATGTCTTAGTCATAAATGGAAGCCTAAATCTTGATAGTGAAATCCCTTCGGAATCTTTCATCCCTGGTCGTCATAGTAAACCAACGACTAGAGGTAGGTTACTATATTGTTATTCATATTCAATTTCTTTTAAAAAAAAGAATGCATCATGGGAAAAGAATATCAGTCTGCTTGACACCAACTTTTAAAATCAACGTTTGGTCTTTGATAGTAGCCACTTGTTTACATCGTATCAAGTTATTTGCTCAAATCAGATTAATCCTCTTAATTGTTCCATGTAAACGGAATGCCCAATGTATAAATATACAGATAATAATTAAAAAGACATTGCACGCAATACTAAAAATTGAGTAACACGAATCTCACTAAAAACCGGAGGTTAACTCAGGTGCTCCATAACGGTAGGCCGTTCCCGATCCACTAATGACACCCGTCCTCATAAACATTATACATAGAGACAGTGAAAAAGAATGCCGTCATTCATTAAAACATAGATATCAAATTTAGTGCGCACGACGCGTTTCTGGAATAACCTCCATCCGGTTCAAAATCGAAAGATTGGATAGGCTAATAATTTAACATTTTGGGAGCAATAAAACTAAAGGGTTTAAACCGGATAGCCAACATCCGCTAAGATCACCTATGGTGGAGGTAAGAGAACCCTAGTTTGATCAATAATAACATTATTTAGGAACTATGCATTTCAGTAATTAATATATCTAATAAAACTGAGAAGAGTTCAGCCTTTTTATTTCCCTCATTATACAGAGTTAAGGACAAGTACGCAATGCCATTATAAGAAAGACCTTACGACCTTGGAACGTTCGATATCATACATATATGTAATAGTTTGATTTTCATTTTAGGCTATATAATGTTTTGGGTGAGCTCAATCCTCACCTATTCAAAGGGTAAATCCAAGACGTTTCCCCAAATACTGCTTTGTTGTACACACAAGGATCAAGTTTCTAAAGTAAGTGTAACGATAATTTAATTAGATACTAAGGTTTGGGCCTAAAACAATAGTTTAGCTCCGCCACTCTTTATTGAAATGTCTATATTACACAAGACACGTGAGTGGTCATGTAATTGTGTTAGCTGTATCGACTCTGGAGTTTATATTTTTCGCCTCACCTGTGCTTGCAGTTTCTATTTAGAAAACGTTAGTACTTCGCTAATAGTAAAAATTACGTCTAGTAGGTTCAAATTGTATTTGATAATCTAACTTAGCAACGTAACGTAATATATATGACGTTACACAGTGGTGAACGTCAGTTACTGTTCATCAACGTAATACTTAGAATTGCGGCAAATCCATTATATTGGGGGCACCAAGAAGTGAAAATGAAATTAAAAATACATAATATCGCAAAATTAAACCAACGAACTTAAAGTCTTTGTATGAAAAAAAATAAAGATTTCACTTTAACACTTAATGTCTATGAATAACATTTACACTTCAATCGTCCATTGTCGAATTGTGTATCTTGCTTCTATCCTAGATTTACTCTCTAGTGACGACATATGTTGTGTTGACATGGAAATATCATACACTTCTATCGGATACAGTTTAAAAATTGGAAGATTTGTAAGTCCATAACTTGTGCGTAATTTTACAGGTCTGATTAGTCCATCCTTCCCGAATATTAGTTCGTCCACCACGGTTAACTTCCATGTGATTCTCGATGAGTCATCATGAATCTGGACCATATCGCCTACTGGGTGTTTTTACCAAATGTCCTATGATATTCTCGTAACGCCGTTAACTATTCGTTCTTCCATCTAGTTCCGAATTTCTGAATAATATCAGGCTGAATATGTAGACGACGGTTCAAATTTACGTGTGTATATGGTTCAGTGTCGTATATGTTCTTAATGTCTTTTTGCGGATATGGAGGACAAGTCAATCTCCGACCACAAAGAAGTTGAGACGGCGTTAACGGTTCTGGTTCATTTAGATCTGATTTAATGTAGCTTCTATTTGGGTAATAATTGTTTGTAATGTCTCTGTATGAATACAGTTACTTCCCATCACTTTCTTCAAACTAATTTTCCACTTTCTTCAAACTAATTTTCGTAAGTCCGATCATGCGTTCCCAAAATCCGCCATACCAAGGTGCACCTCTCGGAATAAATTACCATACGGTACCATATTGGTTTTTCCTGTAAATACGGCGAATCAGTCAAGTATTGAATTTCCTTACTAGCAGCTACATATGTCGAAGCGTTGTCGGAAATCATAATTCGTGGAAGTGATTTGCGACTTGAAAATCTCCTGAAGGCTAGAACAAATGTCTCTTCACTCAGATTTGATACAATTTAAAGATGTATAGCTCTAGTCGAATCACATATGAATAAGCAAATGTAGACTTTATATTTAGTGTTATCATAGTTCTTGACATATAATGGTCCTGCAAAGTCTAATCTAGTCACTGAAAACGGGGTCGTTTCCTGTACTCTCTCTTGTGGTAACGGTGGTGGATCCGGTTTTGGCTAAGCCTTTCCTATTACTTTACAGCAAGTTACAACTTTTCGCAAAATTGTTTTAACTGATTTGGCGTAAATGGGTTACAGTAATGTTTACACCTCCATGTAGTTGGTTGAAATGTGCATCCATAATAACTAGTGTTGTAAAAGTATGTTTTGTAGGTAGTAAATACGGATATCTAGTTGTCTCGCTCAGTGGTGCGTTGTCAATTCTTCCTCCACATCGTACTGTGTTTTGCTCATCCATGTACAGTTTCAGTTGTCTAACTGTTGACGGCTTTTACGTTGATTTTTTGCAAAGGCATATTATCTCCTCTTAAAACGTGGTTTACTGTGTGTTTCGGATCCATTTTAATGTTGCGTTGTGAATTTCCTCCACAGTAATATACGATCCCTTTCTATGATAATTCATTGATCTGCAGTTACGTAAGAATCTCAGTACATATGCTGTGGTTTTTTCAAACTGCTAAAACGTTCCAAGTCTATAAGAGTGTGTAATCCCACTTCCTCTGTTATTGTGACGATGTGAAATATAAATCCGTATAAATTTCGGCTGATTCAAATTATATCTCAAGTTCATCTTCAATTGATGTAGTTAATGAAATACTCGTGTTTCCATTCCAAACGGGTCATTCATTTTCGTTACACATCCATGCTGGTCCGTTCATCCACAAGTCGTTTATATCCTTAAATCCTCTCGTTAACATGTCAGCTGAATTTGATTTTTTGCAAGATTCTTAATTCCTTTAACACGATTTGCAATAAAAGTTTTAAGTGGTTATATACACATTATCCAATTAAGTACAATCTGACTGTCAGACAAAAAATGTATCTCCATATCTCCTAGGTTGTCAGGTAAATGTCGAGCCAATCGTGCTCCTACTACAGCTCCCATCAGTTCCAGTTTAGGTAGTGTGATTTGTTTTAACGGAGCCACTCTGTTCTTTGCCATTACACGAATTGATTGATTTCCGGTTACAATGTAGGCACACGAACCGTATGCACTCTGACATCTGTGAATACATGAAGTTTTGCTCCTGTGGCGATTCTTCTTTAGAATAATACCTTGGTATTTCAATTAATACAGCTTGTTGTAAATCATGAGCTAAATCGTACCATTTTGCTGGTAAAGGCTGGTCCCACTCACATCTTCCTTCCCATAATGTCTACATCAAAATGTTTGCACGGACGGTGATTGGGCTGAGTATTCCTAGTGGAACAAATATACTGGATGACTGACTTAGTATATCCCGCTTAGTGATGATGTTTTCAATATCAAACGAAATGTTGTTTCGAAACTAAAATGTGTCACTTTCAACGTCCCATCTCAATCCTAGAATTTTATCTGTTGGTCCCTTTTCCAGACAATCTTCCGATTCGGCAAGTTTTCATAATTTTATGTTATTTGATATCCATGATCTCAGATTAAATCCTCCTTTTGACAGTATTGAGCGTGATTCTCTGTAGAATGATATTAAGCTGTTCTCGTCCGAAAAGCTTGACAAAACGTTATCAACATATACGTCATTCTTTAATAGATTTGAAGTGTGTGACGGATTCAATTTCAAATGTTTTAAGACCGTTGCGTTTAAAATAAACGGGGAACAAGTTGTTCCGAATAAAACTACTCTGAAACGATATGTAATCAATGGACTGTTCGGGTCGTTGGAATCGCTTAACCACAAAAATCATGTCACATCTCGGTCGTTTTCATCTAGTTCAATCTGTAAAAACGACTTCTCGATATCTGTTGATACTGCATATTAGTTTATTCGGAACCTGGCAATAATTTCTGTCAAATCGTTGATTTTTTGTGGTACTGACATAAGACAATCATTTAAGCTAGCTTTATCTGAAGATTCACGGCAACTACAATCGTACACTATTCGTATCGCAGTTGTTAACGAGTCCTTTTTAACAGCATGATGAGGAATGCAATGTATTCTCCTATTCGTATTTATATCTACGTCAGTACCTTCTCAATAAATCCATGTTTTTCTTGGTCGGCAATGATGTTTCCGTACAATTTTAACATATTTGGTTCCTTACTAAGTCTGTTGATCATGTTTTCAGTACGGCTTTTAGTTACGTTAAAATTACTTGGTAGTTCTGGAGAATCGTTTTTCCATGGTAGCTTGGCTAAATAACGGTTATCATTGTATCTCATACTTGTCGTCTCGTATGTCTCACTGAAATCATTGTTTATGTTTGTATATTCATTTGTAGTTACTCCCATAGATTGTAATTTCCAGAATCGCTCCAAATCGTAATCCTCATTCTTGTGTTGGATTAAAATGTTCAACATCGACGCTGAAGTTGTATATCCTGTTGAGTTGCTCCGGATAGCAAATATCCAAGTCTTGATTGATCAGCAGTGCTTCCTTTTCCACGGATTATCTTGTTCTGAACGATGTCCCAATATTAATCTGCGCCAATTAACATTGAAATTTATCTCCACTGCAAGCGGGGTGAGCTAGTTTTAATCCTTGTAGGTAGTGTAATTTAGATGCATCGAAATTAATGTTGTTCTGTAAAGGAGCAGCAGTAGTCGGTACAATAAGTACTTCTATAGAAATCTTTTCGCCACTCTTAGTCTGAATATCAACAATGGCTTTACCCAGATTGCGGATGTTTTGGTTAGGATCTCCAAATGCCGCTACACTGACAGTAGATGTTCCGCTTGGTTTAAGCTTTAGGCAGTGGCTATTTTGCCGGCGCCGGCAAAATAAGCAAACAAATGGTAAATGGCTATTTTGCCGGCACTGATTATTATAGGTGATTAATATAAGGTGTAAGATATAAAAATCATAATGAAAGAAAACTTTTATTTCAAATATACAATGGAAAAGGTTTAAGTTCATATATTCAAGAACAAAAGAATCAACTGTAGATTCTTAAAAATAATCCACTGTTAGAACAATGGTGTGACGTCAGAGAAATGTATTATATGTATATGAAAGAGTTTTCGGCACTGAAACATACAGAAAAGTAAAAGAAGCATTCTTGATAAAAAAGTTAAAAACATTGGAACCATATGGATTAAATACACAGTACGAACGTTAAATTCAATTGCTGCAAAATAGTGTCAGTGACTGTAATTATAACGTCATGTTTCTGGCAACCATTGTTACCCTTAGTGTTAAAATATTTCCAATGAAGAAGGCCGTAATGGCCGAAACGTCTGGGAAATTTGTGTTATAGTTTTTATTTATACATAATTAGAGACTTTATATGTAAATTCTGATGAAACATGGAGGACAAATCAAATGGAACTGCCAGTGACAAAGGTTTTTTGCAGAGAAAGTTATTTAAACTTCAAGGAAAAGATTTCCGTTTTAATATGCATCTATCATTCTTAGAAAAATGTCGCGAATTAGGAATTATTCCAAAAGGATTTATGTTGAAATGGACTCTCAATCCTTGAAGTGTCGGTTTAAAAACACATGATAATATTAACGGAATTTTGGAGAAATCTTCACTTCAGCTTATGAATGAAAGTAAAGAGGTATGTAAAACACAGCTTCAAGACATAAATAATTCAATAAATACAATCGGAAGTAAATTCGGACAAATTAATGGAGATGGGTATTTACAAAAGGTATATAATGAACATACAAAGGAACTACACAAGTTAATAGATAAATTACAAAGAACAAAGACAAAGAAAATATAATCCCTTATAAAATGTCGGGACGGGACTGACTGTACGATCGTCATGACACACAATCGACAACCGCCAGAGAAGAAAATGGATACGGAAATACATATAGTAAAAGATTGAAATTGGTTTTTTTAGATGTGTCTCTGAATATTTATATAGCACACCGGAGCGCCACAAGGATGTACGGCAAATGATCGTAAACATTATTGTTACAAAGACAAATTACTATTCAAACTTCATAGATTTAAACTTTGAAAGACATATAGAAAATGTTTCCAAATCAAACCGACATTCGTCTACATGGACTACTGAAGCAGAAATTATCGCTGCCAGTGAAACTTATAATTTTGAAATCTTTATAAAAACTACTGTCGACAACTCCGAGGAATGGCACAGATATTCGAGAAACGAAAAGTGTAATCACGATGGACCGTACTTATGTATTGTACACAAGAATAACCATTTTTCAATACAAAAGAACGTCCAAAGGCCGTGTACATGTAACGTCAATAACATTATTCAAAACGCGCAACAAGTAAATTCGGAAACACAGCATGTAGTCAAATATCGTGTGAAAAAGCAAGATAAAAATAAAGGGTCACATATTGAAAATACACATGTGTCAAAGTCCTGTGAGATTATTAACAAGTCATCGAAAGAACTTACAAATGCTCAGAAAAGTTTGCTTTCCAAAGGATTCAAGTTTGTACCTACCCGTAGAAAGGTTGACATAGGTAAACTAATCGCAGATCTTAAAATATGGGAGAGAAGAATGCGGCTGCGTGAATATTTTTTGGATAAAGACAATGATTCCGAAGAAGATGTGACTTTAGATACAAATTCGAAATTCCGAAAACCGGGTAAATTTACACCACAACCCGGTAGAGAAAGATGGTTAGATCAATATATCCAAGAGGTCAAGGATGAAATTTTAAGTAGAATTAGGAGAAACTTTAAAATGAACGTAAGCACGGAAGAAGAAAAGGCAATGCGGGAATTATTGTATGATGACACAATCGTTATAAGACCAATCGATAAATCGTCAGGCATAATAATTATGAACAGAGACGACTATCAGTTAGAAGTTGAGAAAGAACTAGAAAATAATGAAAGGTATTCGCCTATTGAGAAAGATCTTACTCAAAAGAATGAAATAAAGTGAAAAAAATAGTAGAGGATCTTTACAAAAGAAATATAATTGACAAGGATATGAGAAAATACTTACTTCCTAAAGGAACGCACCGGGAAAAGTACAAGCAAATCCGAAAATACATAAACCAAACCATCCATTGAGAACCATTATAAATGGTAGGAACCATCCGACCGAGAAAGTCGCAGAAATAGTTGAAAATGAACTTGATGAACATGTACGCGGCTTAAATAGTTTTATTAAAGAGACAACGCATTTTTTAGTTAAACTCAAAACCCTACAGCAACCAATACCACAAAATACGATCATGTTTTGTCTAGACGTCAAAAGTTTATACCCAAGTGTCCCCAGAAAAGAAGCAAGAGAAGCGTGTAAAGATGCTTTAAATAAAAGATCGAATAATTAAATACCAACAAATGACGTACTCAAAATGTTAGACATTGTTTTAGAAAACAACAATTTTTGTTTTAATGGAAAACATTATTTACAAACGGAAGGGACATCGATCGGATCGCACCTTGGAATGAATTACGTAAGCACATACCTAGGGCAGTGGGAACAACATTTCTTTTAAAAAAGTAAACTAAAACCGCTGGAGTATTGGCGATATGTTGATGATTATGGGAACACGGAGAAACCGAACTTAAAAGATTTCACGAATTATCAAATTAATTACATCCAAGAATCAAAACTGAACTACGTTACTCTGCCGACAAAATTGAGTTTTTAGATGTGAATATTATAATTGACCATGGAAACATAAAAACGGATTTATACACCAAAAATACAGACAAGCATCAATATTTGCAAGCTACATCTAGCCACCCGAACGCAGTTAAACGGGCGATACCCTAAGGCCTTGGGGTTCGAGTAAAACGAATATGCTCAGAAGAGGACGACTACATGAAAAGAAGAGAAGAAATTAAAATGAACTTACAAAAGCGAGGTTATAAAAATACATCCATTGAAGAACAACTTCAAAAAGTGGACATTCTTGACAGAAAAGAACTTTTGAAATATAAACTAAAAACCGAAAACAACAGAGTACCACTTGTATTAACATTTTCTAAAGCTCTCCCGAATATTCACTCGATACTCCGGAAACACCTAAAAACTTTACATCAATCCGAGCGGCTCAAAAAGCATTTCCTGACCCGCCGATTGTAGCTTTCAAAAATATAAAAGACATACTGGTACACAAGAAACATAATTTGATTTTTTACAAACAACAAAATGTTTGTCGCCCGTGTGCTAAAAACTGTGTTTTATGTTCTCATGTTATTGAGAGTGGAACATTTAAAGACAACGACGGAAACGAGTACACCGTTCAAGGATTGATTGATTGTAAAACTGTGGGAGTTATTTACGGTATCAACTGTACAAAATGCAACAAATTAATATACATAGGACAAACAGGAGATACGCTATACCATCGAATGCTCCTAAATTTTTCAAAAATACGAACACGGAAAACAGACGATCCAATTGCAAATCACTTTACACAACATTGTCATTCTGCGGAAGATCTAAAAGTATTCGGCATTGAAAGAGTTTTCGGCACTGAAACATACAGAAAAGTAAAAGAAGCATTCTGGATAAAAAGGTTAAAAAACATTGGAACCATATGGATTAAATACACAGTACGAATGTTAAATTCAATTGCTGCAAAATAGCGTCAGTGACTAATTATAACATCATGTTTCTTACCCTTAGTGTTAAAAATATTTCCAATGAAGAAGGCCGGAATGG
>MJUT01055962.1:48979-59245 GCA_002080005.1 Gigantidas platifrons | reverse complement strand
TGATTGACTTCCCTTCACTATGTACAGTTGAATACTATGATTGACCTCCCTTCACTATGTACAGTTGGATACTATGGTTGACTTCCCTTCACTATGTACAGTTGAATACTATGATTGACCTCCCTTCACTATGTACAGTTGTATACTATGATTGACTCCCCTTTGTTGTTTGCTACGAATAATTTAGAACAGTTTTTGTTAAAGCAGATTGCATTGGTATTGTGGACTTCAGAATCTGTGATAATTTTGTTGAGCTTAAGATCACTGGATAATTTGTAAACACAGTTGGAATTTCTATCCGGAGAATAAACGTTTCCGGTTGTGTCCATCACAAGCTTACCCATTCTATTCCCTGTTTCATTACTGGTAATTTGTCTAACGTTCCTAGTTTCGTCTTCAATGGAACATAATATACCATGAATATCAGTCACGTATATTTTGCTATCATGTCCAACACTTATATACGAAATAAAACTAACTTCATGTATTGACATTTCCCGAAGTCCTATTCCATTGAAGTTTAGCACTAAGATTTTCCTGTATTCACCGATGTATATATATTGGTGTGATGTAGCTACACCGAATATATTGTTAGTGCATTTGAGCTTAACGCGTTTATCTAACGTCAAATCTTTGTTAATAAATTGTATGCAACGTACTAATGGTAATGTAACAACGTACTGATCGGTTTGTGGTATGAAGGCAATATCAAAGGGATTCTCAAGTTTCACCGTCATGATGTGGTTGCCGTTTTCACCATAGACAACAACGCCTCCTTGTTCTGTATGGTCACAAAGTAATAGCTTGCCATCATCTGTAGCTATCATACCAAACACGATCGTACAATTTGTCTTATATCTATGACTGACCTGAAAGTTCTCCATTGGTGTCTTCTCCTTGGCAACGGACAGTTGAGCCTGTTGTTGTTTTAATTGACAGTAGGAAAGCCTTCCATTGTCCTTTCGCCTTTCAGTTATTTCTCCTAATGTTGACATTGATGGCTCTATACCTTTATTAATTTTGAAATGTAATTGAATAGTTTTGTTTGTCATCGATAGCTCTGTGATAGATTTTTCTGTTTCCGATAAAATCTTGCGCAATTCGTACGCCAACAGAAACGCTTGTTTATCTGTGCCATGTTTCTCAACCAACTGGATTTGTTTAAGACGTTTCCTTGCTTGGCTATTTATATCCTTAATTCTCCCCAGCTCGTCCGTCATTATTACTTCATTTTTATCCCTTAATCTATGAAGCTTGGTTTTAAGACTCTTTTCAAGCTCATTTAAACGACCAATAGCTTTCGATTTTTCTAATGCTATTTCATTTTCGATCTGACTGCATTCTTTGTCTAACGATGATCTATTAGTTTCTATTCCATTTACAAAACCAACCAAAGTTTCAATAATATGTTTCATTTCTCTATCGGTCTCTTTTAACACGGTTGTCTTCGAACTTGCACAAGCTATATCTAAAACAACGACATCTTTGCACGATCTGTGGCCATCGGCTAAACATGCACGGCACAAAATGACGTCATGGTGGGTACAGAAATATTCGATTTGGATATTGCAATGTTGATCACAAAACTGATTGGTTGAAATGCTGAACGGAAATTCTGTTAACAGGTTGATGTCCAATAGTTTGTGGGATTTTGTAGCTTTTAATGATCTGTGATGTGACGCACAGCCATTACACAACTTTTCCTCACAGTTTGGACACCAGCTTGTCCCCTCGGTTATGTTCCCTTGTTCTCTACAAGGATCACAATTAGTGGTTTTATCCATTTCCTACAATATATATATATATATGTATATATATTTATAGACATTTTGACATTTTGTCTGAAAGATTTCACTAAAGAAAAAAACGTAGATATTTAGTTTAGTGCGCACGACGCGTTCCTGAAAAACAACCTGCATTAGTCATTAGGTACGATCAAAGTCAAAAGATTTTTGGGAGCAAAAACCCAACGGGCCTAAACAGGAAAGCCAAAATCGGTTAAGGTCATGTAATTTCATAAGTAGTTTTAATGATAACGGGGGAAACGGTAATCATAGAAACACCCGTAACAAAATTTACCCAGGAAACAAACTATGTAACGCCACGAATTTCATTGAACGAAAATGAAGAAATTACTTCACAAAATGAAATAGACGAAATCAGTGAAATTAGCCAAATACATTGGACAAAAGCTTGAAAAATATATAGTTAAGCTTTTTTTCCCCCACATTTTCATTATTTTAATGTATTGAGTAAGATTCCGAAAATGTATATTTTCTACAAATAATCGCGATGTGACCCACAATTTACCAACTGGTTGATAATCAAACATCTTAATATAGACGGGAAAAAGATAATTAACCTAATTACAAAGAACTGGTATAAAAATTGATATAAAATGACATATTATAATTTATCCAAAAGTCCACCACGCTTTCCACAACGACCGACAGTTTCGTCTACCGCATTCTAGATCTTAAGCCAGTAATGATAACACTCATTTGTATTTTTTTTAATTCAACACTTGTATCTCGGAGAATTCAGACAGTTGTTGTTCACATGTTGGCAGCACTGTGACCAATCTTCCTACAAACATTGTTCCTAATTTTCAGAAACATTTCAGGCATATGTAAGTATTTGTTCGTTTTCTACAAGTTTATGGAAACTTCCATGGTGCTGAAACGAAACCTGTAAGCTAAATGACCAAGGATATCTTAGTAGTATATGCGGACAGACAAATTAGTACCTGTGGAGGATCGATGAGGATCGGACCATAATGCATGACCGGAAGTCACGTGACCGGAAGTGACGTCAGTCACGTGACCGGAAGAGGTCATGACCGGAAGCATATTCTGCGCATGCCAGGATTTCCCCCGTAGTTTTTTCTCGTACTTTTTTTTTTGTTTCCCATGCTTTTTTTCTTACAATAGTACTACTACTAGAATAGTAGTACATGTATCATGGCTACCTGTGACCGAAGGTCACGTGACCCGAAGTGCGGGTGGAGGGGCGTGCGCATGCGCAACCAGAATTTGCGCAATATCTCCTAGTGGGGCCTTTTCATCGGAAGTTGGCTACAGAAAGTGACGTCATTTTCCCCGCGATTTTTCTTAGTAGTAGTACAAAATGTTGGTTGGGGGTGTTCTCTACGACGTCCGCGTCTATCCTTGTCTACCGGAACTAGCCCTTTCACTGGTTATCTGCCCCTTTTATTTTGATATAATATAACACATATATATGTTGTGTAGTACTCCAAAAGGGGGGGGGGGGTGTTTCTACTTTGCTAAGAGTACATTTGATCCCCTAAGTCACCCAATAGAAGTGAACTCTGCATTTATCCAGGCTTGTGACTGGCTCTATATATGGAGGCTGCATTAACTTTTTTTTCATAACACATGTTTAACAAGTAACAACACAAATTTCTGTACAATCTCCGTCGCTTCCACGGGATTTTCTGAGAGCCTGGTGAATACCTTTGATCGTAGGAGACTTTAACGAAACAATAAAAGAAATAGATAGAAGAAGCAATAGTAGTAAAAAAAAATATCAAACAGTAAATAGTCTTAAAACGTTATTGAAAACAAATGATTTAATTGATATTGGCGAGAACTCAATAGAAATAAATGACAATTCACTTGGCGCAGAAAAGACAAATCACAAGCTAGTAGAATTGATTATATTTTAGTTAATAAAGATTTCAAGTCTAGAATCAACTGGTGTAAAATTAAACCAGTATGAATTAAATATACAGATCATCAAAGTGTATTCTTAAATTTCTTGTCAAGTGTAGAAGAAAAAGGTAAGGGTTTTTGGAAGATAAATAATTCAATTTTAAATGATAAAGACTATCAAGATATGATAAACGATATAATATTAAAATATTCAGCTAAAATCAATAATGATTTAAAAAAACTGCGGACTATTATGGGATGCGCTTAAGGTAGAAATAAGGGAGATAACTATGACGTTTAGTAAGATAAAAGGGAAAGAAACAAGGGAGCTAACGAGAACTTTAGAAAAAAAATTGGAAGGTAAACTAGCATACAGTGACACTGTAGTTTTAGATAATAAAATACTAAACAATGAAATAGACAAGTTAAAAAAAGAGTTACACCAAATTTACGAGCAAAAGGCCAAAGGCGCGCAGATTAGATCTAGGGAGAAATGGGTGGAATTTGGCGAAAAAAACAATGCTTATTTTTTAGGTTTAGAAAAAAAACGACAAATTAAAAAGTCGATCACAAAATTATTAGATGATGAGGGGAATATGATTACAAACCAAAGAGACATTTTAGATAAAATAAAATATTATTACAAAAAGTTGTACACATCAACAAACCCAGATAAACAGAACTTAAATGAATTTATTTATAGAACAAAACTAGAAAGTAAAGTCAAGCAGGAAGATATGAAAGTATGTGATGGACAGTTGTCGGTGGAAGAATGTACAGAGGCTATTTTCAAAATGAAATTAAATAAATCTCCCGGCATAGACGGATTAACGGTAGAATTTTATAGGACATTTTGGGAAAATATAAAATATTTGATAGTCTTTATTTTAAATAAGTGTCACGAATATAAGCAACTGTCTTTTTCTCAAAGAACAAGTGTACTAACTCTTTTATTTAAAAAAGATAACCCATTGAAATTAGATAACTATAGACAAATATCTCTATTGAATGTTGATCTAAAACTCCTTTCGTACACTTTAGCTCAACGTTTGAAGAAAATCCTACCAAAACTTATCAATGACGACCAAACCGGTTATATTAAGAATAGATTTATAGGTTTTAATTTAAGACAGATTCAAGACATTATAGACTATTCAGACATTTATAAGATAGAAGGGGCAATTATTTTTTTAGATTTTTCAAAAGCTTTTGATTCATTGGAATGGAATTTTATGATTTCAACACTAAAGCATTTTGGGTTCAATTATTCTTTTGTAACTTGGGTGGAAACATTATATAATAATATACAAACCTGTGTGATAAATAATGAATGGATATCTGAAATTTTTAAAAACACTAGAGGTAACAGTCAAAGATGTCCTTTATCTGCCCTTTTATTTGTTATTTCCGTGGAAATTATGGCGTTAAGGATCAGAGAAAATAAAAATATTAACGGGATAAAGATAAAAATTGACGATAAAGCACACACTATTAAAATATCTCAATTAGAAGACGACACAACGTTATTTGTGAGTTCCAAAACTGATATAGCTTTAGCCATGAATGAAATAGAAATATTTGGGTCATTTTCAGGGTTAATTCTAAATAGAAATAAAACAGAGGGTATTTGGATAGGTAAGCTAAAAAACTGTAAAGACAAAATTGGAGGTATTAAATGGACACAGAATCCGATTAAAACATTAGGTATATTCTTTGGACATAACAAGGAAGAATGTCAAAAACTTAACTGGGAGAAGAGAATTGAAGAAATGAAAAATCAATTTATAGCATGGGGGAAAAGAAATTTAACTATTATGAGGAAAATTCTTATTATAAAAACACTCATCCTGCCAAAATTTACATTCTTAGCCAGTTCATGTGTAGTACTAAAAACGTACATTAAAGAAATTGAATCTTGTTTTTACAGATTTATATGGAAAGGGAAACCGGATAAAATTAAAAGATTAGCTTTAATAGGGGATTATGAAAAGGGGGGGTTGAATATGGTTGATATAAACAGTTATTTTAAATCGCTTAAAGTGTCATGGGTCAAAAGACTGCTTAGTTCAGAAACATCAAATTGGAAAGTTATACCAAGAAAGTATTTAGATAAATTTGGAAAAAACTGGCTAATTTTTAAAATGAATATAGACAATGGTAAATCAATAGAAAATGTTAATGATATCCCAGAGTTCTATAAAGAAATAATAAACTGTTGGGTAGAATTTGGAGGTGGACAAACAAAATACCAACTAATTATAGAGAAATAAGAAACCAAAATATTTGGGGAAATAAATATATAAAATTTAATAATAAAAGTTTAATTTATAAAAACTGGATTGATAGCAACCTGTNTTTCGTCAAACCGATAGGTATAAATTTTTGGACAACTTACTTGGGAATCCAGGACTTTCAAAATAAAACAGACTTGTATGAATTTATTTTTAAAATTTTGGTAGAAAACAAATTGAAAATATTTAGATGGAAACTATTACAATTTATTATTCCAACCAAATCACATCTGTTCAAATGGAAAATATCAACTGACAATGTATGTAATGTTTGTAGAGTAGAAGAAGATTATGATCACTTTTTTATGTCATGTAAATATTTAGACATGTTTTGGAATAAAATAAATGAAAAGTTAAAAAAAGTCAAATTTGAAAACAATATCAGACTTCAACATTTAGTATTTGGCTACAAAATTTTCGATAAAGAATATTTTCATCTAAATTATTTTTTAACTATATTGGCATTTACAATTTACAAATCCTATTATGTATCCGTGCAAAAGACAAATGAAGGAAAATAAATTACTAGAAATTAATTCATTGTTCAATCAAATATTAAATAATCTGTGATAATATTGTATGCAAAAGATTATATTAGAATGAAACAGGCTTTTATTTTTTATGTAATTATAGTTTTGAATATTTTCCTGGATAGTCAAAACAGAATTTCACAGGGATACTTCAGAGGAACTTGGATTCTGAAGTAAAAATGTAACAAGATAAAAACTGAACAAAATCTGTGATATTGGCGTTAAAAAAAAAAAATGAAAAAAAATCTAATGAAGGGGAGAAGGGGGTCTACCATGGTCCTGACACAACAATACATTATAAGGGAAGTAGGTCATTTTCAGCAGTTTATTTACCATGTTCCATTTGTGTCTGAAATGATTTAACTGGTGTAAGGGAGCAAGAAATGGGAGGAGAGTGGATGCTTCCTTCTTTGCTTATTATCCTTGTCATTTTATATCATGGTTTTAGTTCAAAGGATGGATGCTGTATCATTTTATTTTGCTTTTGTAATGTAACATGTAAATGTCGTAACATATTTCTGGTAGTCAATGTCGTGTTGACAAAATATGAAACTAAAACAGCAACAATTTAATAAATTTTGGTCTCTGTTGTTGTTGATCATCATCGATAGCACACGGCTATGATATACTCTTCACTCATCACATGTGGGTCAACTGATAGAGAAATTTTTGTAGTCATAAATTATTCATCTTAAATCTGCTCGTCTCTGTTGTATTTTTGAGGATGTGAATTATTTGCATTTGTATTACATACATTTTGCTGGACCAGAAAATTATGATTTTGCATAGTAAAAAAAAACATGGTTTATAATTTTTTTTTAATTCTTGTGACATACCGCCAGTTGTTAGATTTTAGTAATGTTATGTTGCTATAGCAACTTCTAAATGCTGAATAAAAAAAACCCCAAAGTTTACAGAGATGTCGTAAAACTATACAAGTATTTAAAACCAAATCACAAACAGAAAGGACATTTTTTTGTGTACACAGAATCAATTTAATGTATTATTTAATATTTACTTACTCTTCCATATGGTTTTTGTGAATAAGTGAAAGAAAATTAAATAAATCAGGAAAGATGCATAAAAAACATCTACATTTACATTTCACAATATTGCTGTATTTAATCTTGATAACTATATAAATATTATGGTATGAAAAATAAAAAATAGCACTTAGAAATTTTTTCAATGTTTAAATATAAATTACATTATTAAAGTTCTCAATGTTTAAAACAAATAAAAAATAAAAATAAAATGTGAGCAATATGATCAGCGCTAAAATCGGGGGTGAACTCTGGAGCTCTGGAAGGCTAAGTACTATATCATTGATTAGGAGTCAAAGGTCAATCGTTGTTATACACAAGACAATAATCTTGTTGTTATCAACTAGCAACCTTTACACTAGTATTCCTATTGCTGGATTATCAAGATACGCCTACACATAATGAAAAGTTAAAACTTACTTTTTATGCAGGAAATCCAGTAAAACTTGTATTATCGTAACATTTAAATAGAACGATCAGGTAACAAGATAGTATATATTTTTTGTCAGGTAAAAAATATATCATTTTCCATAAATAGTTTTATTGGCATCAGTAGCCCTTTTTTCACAAAAATTCGTATGTATAATCGTAATTTGTTCACTTATGATTATAATACGACAATTCCGAAGCCATTATCACAAACTGTGACAAAGGTTATCGTACGACAAATTGTAATCAGACGACAAAAATTACACTTACGATAAATATTCCTCCTTAGCAACATAATTTCATTTTCAAAAAACTTTTAAAAGAAGACCAAATTTGTCCCCTTATCACAGACAGTATCGGAGAATATACACAAAGAAAAGTTTATACATCCGATTAGAGAATGACGCTAAAATAATCCAGAGATGTGAAATTCTACATGTTTCTGACGCTCACGAGTACAAATAAATTATCAATATATGTATATTTCAACAATGACAATATTTTGTAGGAGTATCAAGATACTCCAACACATGTTTTTGTTTATGCCTAAATCCAATTTGTTATACAAAATGGAGGGTCGTAAAACCTTGTAGTATCGTAAGCTTTAAATAGAACGATCAGGTGATAAGATAGTATAGTTAAAGTTTTTGTCAGGTAAAAAATATGTCATTTTCTATTAATAGTTTTATAGTCAGTCACCAGTAAATAGATGTAATTAAGAATTACTGGTAATTACTAAATATTTCAGTTTAAACTCGTAATTATTGATGGATTAAGGAATTACGTGTAATTCATAATTTGTTAGTAATTACAAGTAATAACCAAAATAATGAAATGATTTTACGTTTATTTACCGATTGCTATTTATGAATGCTTGGTAAACAGACAATACTCATAAAACCAATATATGAATTTCAAATAGGATGCTAACTTTGAAATAAATTACGCTGATTCCAAGATATATTTATTTTAAAAGACGAGAATAAGTGTAAAACATCAATTCTAACATGACCCCACTCTTTCCCTGTGTTAAAAACCCAGAATTCTTCGTAGTGTCTCATTAGCACATGCGCCGATGAATGTGACTGACGTTTCCATTGGCAGCATCAATTGTGACCCGAATAATGCCGATAGAGGGCGCAGTTTTATTCGAGCTACATAAATTATGTTCGACTTTTTCCGCAAGCGTATGTATAAATTACCATTTTCCAATCAAAGTATACTACCGTATTTGTACTCTTAGACATATCAGAATCGAAATAAATCATGGAAGCCAGAATGTGTTTTGAGTTTTAACATGGATTGACGGATATTGGTATATTTTATCCCTCGCTTCTGGCTCGGGATAAAATGCTAATATCCGCCAATCCATGTTAAAACTCCCAACACATTCTGGCTTGGATGATTTATTTCTTAATTATTTACATGTAGGATAAGAAATTATGTTTCCTAAAAATCAATATTAAAAAGTTTATCACTTATTTTGACACTAGTTACTATTATGACACCTCGAATTACATAAAACTTTTGATCTCACACATTTACAAATTTTTCTTGCACAAAAGTTTTTCTTGCACAATCCGTCTTAGAACTGCGCTAACAAAGCCTTGTCCGTCTCCTATTGATTGTAAGCGGGCTGTCTCACGAACGCTTAATGTTAGTGTTCGAATCGACTCCGGCTTCGGACAAACCATGACAAGAGGACGGCATCAATTGGATTCCCTGTAACGTTGATTCTAATAGTTCATATGTATTTCCCAGCTCATATTGTTCGATGTCCGAACTAAAATGTTTATTTCTCAGCTTATATTGTTTGATATCCGAACTCAAATGTTTATTTCCCAGCTTATATTGTCCGATGTCTGAACTAAAATGTTTATTTCCCAGTTTATATTGTTCGATGTTCGAACTCAAATGTTTATTTCCCAGCTCATATTGTTCCATGTCCGAACTCAAATGTTTATTTCCCAGTTTATACTGTTCGATGTCCGAACTCAAATGTTTATTTCCCAGCTTATATTGTTCGATGTCCGAACTCAAATGTTTATTTCCCAGCTTATATTGTTCCATGTCCGAACTCAACTGTTTATTTCCCAGTTTATATTGTTCGATGTTCGAACTCAAATGTTTATTTCCCAGCTCATATTGTTCCATTCCGAACTCAAATGTTTATTTCCCAGCTGATACTGTTCGATGTCCGAACTCAAATGTTTATTTCCCAGCTTATATTGGTCGATGTCCGAACTCAAATGTTTATTTCCCAGCTTATATTGTTCGATGTCCGAACTAAAATGTTTATTTC
>MJUT01055950.1:56137-70025 GCA_002080005.1 Gigantidas platifrons | reverse complement strand
CACTACTTATTTGATACCCTTAACACATATACCTGTCCCCTGCTCACCACTCAAGACTTATTGTGGATATCACTACTTATTTGATACCCTTAACACGTATACCTGTCCCCTGCTCACCACTCAAGACTTATAGTGGATAACACTACTTATTTGATACCCTTAACACATATACCTGTCCCTTGCTCACCCCTTAAGACTTATTGTGGATAACACTACTTATTTGATACCCTTAACACATATACCTGTCCCCTGCTCACCCCTCAAGACTTATGGTGGATATCACTACTTATTTGATACCCTTAACACATATACCTGTCCCCTGCTCACCACTCAAGACTTATAGTGGATAACACTACTTATTTGATACCCTTAACACATATACCTGTCCCCTGCTCACCTCTCAAGACTTATAGTGGATATCACTACTTATTTGATACCCTTAACACATATACCTGTCCCTTCCTCACCCCTCTAGACTTATAATGGATATCACTACTTATTTGATACCCTTAACACATATACCTGTCCCTTCCTCACCCCTCTAGACTTATAATGGATATCACTATTTATTTGATACCCTTAACACATATACCTGTCCCCTGCTCACCACTCAAGACTTATAGTGGATAACACTACTTATTTGATACCCTTAACACATATACCTGTTCCTTGCTCACCGCTCAAGACTTATAGTGGATATCACTACTTATTTGCTCTCATTGGTAACTGGACGGGTGTCATTAGTGTAGCTGTAACTGGCTACCATTCTGGCAGACTTAATTTACTTCCGGTTTTCAGTGGGTTCATGTTGCTCAATCTTTGGTTTGCTGTGTAGTGGTTTGTGGACTACTGTTTGTCTTTTTGTCTTTTCTTGAGGGGGAGAAGGGACATTGGATTGTCTGTCCTTCCATTTACGGCTTCTTATTACTGGTATGGTATATTTATGATTGATTGATTGATTGGTGTTTAGCACCAACGTTAGCAATATTTCAGCTATATCGTGGCATGTATGGTATCTTTAACATTTTCTTTTCAACAAATATATGTTATACTGACCTTTGTTGAAGTTTATTTCATCAGAACTGTATGCTGGAATACATCTAATATCGTTGTCTTCGCTTTCATATAAAAAATAAACAAAAATTGAAATTATCTTTTTTTATTTTTTTAGATTCATTTATATAAAAACATGCGATTTTATCCGAATACCAAAGGCAACATAACAATAACGTTTATTGCCAACATCATACAGTTTTCTTAAAACTTGAAAAAATACAATAATTATAGCAATGGATTCAACAAGCAAGCTTGTGTTGCTGCTACTTATGTATATGCTGTTGACTTATATCACTGTTTAATTAATGATTAATTGATTTTTTAACACAATAATTATTTAATAACTGTTACGGGATCGTCGTGGTCGTGATCGTTTGGCAGTATAACTACATATGCAATCAGTGCATATCACTACTAACGTTGTAAGTTCGAACCCCGCTCAGGCGAAGGTGTAATCGATACAACATTATGTGATAAAGTTGGTTAGTGACTTGCGACAGGGCGGTGGTTTTCTCTGGGTACTCCAGTTTCCTCCACCAATAAAACTGACCGCAACGATATAACTGAAATATTGTTGAAAGTGGCATTAAACACCATAAACCAACCAACCATAATAACTGTCACAAATGAGCATTGGTATGTTCCCTTTCTCATAGTCATAATCCTGTTATTCTTTCCTCTTCCACAACTTAACAATAGTATCACAATGGGTGCCAATAGTCGATCAGGAAGTGCTTATCCATGCTGAGCACCTGAGTTCATCCCCCTTTTTTTAGTGGGTTCTGTGTCTCTCAATCCTTAGTTTCCTGTGTAGTATATTGTGAACCATCGTTTATACTTTTCTCTTCTTTCTTTTTGCCATCTGTCCTTCTTTGATTAACGACTTCTGATTACCCTTTCATATCTTCACACTTTTCTTTCATCCCAATTCCGTATAGAGTTTTTGTGACTGTATATAAAAGTGTAGTGTCACCTTTATATACTAATTAAGACTGCTGTTTATTTTGACAGTACCGGTATAGCCCTTGAAATATCATAACACAGTTAAAAAATAAGGTATGCTGTTGTAAATATATTCCAGATGAAATTTATAGAGTAAATATTTATGATCATTAAGAAACCACCACCACGATATAACTGAAATATTGTTGAAGGTGGCGCTAAACACCATAACCATAACCATTAAGAAATATGTCCATTAAAGACGGTATATATACTGATTTGCATATTTACCTGTTTTCTGAACTCCCCATTGTCTGTCCCGGTGGGACAAACAACTGGAGATTCCCTTCGGAATCCGTAGTAACACGTCTTTCTTTTACGTGTTTATTGTTACCGTCAAGGGTTTTTATTTCGGTAACAACTCTGATTTACTAAACTGTCGTTTGAAATAGTGACTTTGTGAATGACTTCTAAACAATGGATGTGAAATACTTGGTGTTGGATCAATGGCCTCAGTATCTGACACCACAGTGAAATTTTCATCAGTCGTGGGCACTTGTTCTGGTATTTTCATTCCATCACTAATAGTCTGGTTAACTTTTGATACACATTTAACATGCTCACATTTTATTATAGGATTATTGTCTTGAATGACATTCCCCACGTCTTCAGATTTATCATGCATCAAACCTGTTCTTGAATCATCACTTAAATCGTTGCTTTGTAATTGATAATTCAATCCTGCTGAGCATTTTTCTAAACTGGTCACTGTATCGTCTTGGGCCACAGATTTGTCATGTTTTTCACTCATTTCGTGTTGATGCTCAATCATAAGCGTATCTCTATTCCAAAATGTGTCAAGTTGTTCACTTATCAAATTCATTTGATCATGACATATATCCCACTTGTCTACTGGAAACAATGGTACACCACTGTTATCTGTTAAAAGATAAATGCCAAATATAAATTTAAGGAAACAGCTCCAGCTTGCAGTTTGTATTCATACTATTTTCAATATCACCATCTTCCGACTACTAACCTATCAAGTCAAGGACTTTTTACGAATCGTCTCATCGGAAGATACCAACATCTTGATGAAAGTATTTTATCACGTCTGTACAGATGACGGAAGATGATATTGCCAATTATAATTTGGTTCAAAGTCCACCGTTCACCGGGTTTTGTAACAAGAGTAACACGACGAGAGTCACATGTGGAGCAGTAATTGTTACCCTTCGGGAGCACATGAGTTCTTTAGTGGGGTTCTTGTTGCTTTAGTTTTCTGAGTAGTTTTTTTTGTAGATGAATGGTTTGTCCTTTTGTCTTTTTTCGTTTGGCCATTGTGTTGTCTGTCCTTCATTTTACGGCTTCTGATTACCCCTTTGATATCTTTCCCTGACAATTGTTTCCCTATTATGTTGTCCGATGGCATTACTAATATCATACATAATTATGACAACTTCTGTGTCACGAAAATTAAATTTTAAAAGTTCAAGATTATATAACAACTTTCAGTAGTATGCGCCGTGGATCTATTTATGTTTTATATATTGTACGTTTTGAAGCTTACATATACACACGATGGCCCTCGTGGTCATGATCGTATGGTAGTTGGATTTCCAACTACCTGTACAAGCAGTGCCTATCACCACTAATGTAGCGAGTTCATTGCGAGCTGTACTCGTAACAACATTATGTGATAAATGTACTAGTGACTTGCGACAGATCTGTGGTTTTCTCCGGATACTCCTGTTTCCTCCACCTATAAAACTAACCGCCACAATATAACTGAAATATTGTTGAAAGTGGCGTTAAACACTATAAACCAAACCAATCCAAACCATATACACATATGGAGATTGTATACCTAATTTCTGTATTTGAGTTGCTTGACTCTGTAGATTTTCCCTAATGGACAGTAGTTGTTCTTTCTTCTTGGACAAAACCGAATCAAACATATCAATCTGATTTTCTGAAGAATAAGAAATAACAAATTTACTTCCGTGCATTATGTTCTAAATCACAATATATATTAATAAGCAGCACTATGCAGTATAACATGGTGTCTGCTGGGATATTAAGATATGTTTTAAAAGCAAAATAGAATATTTTATATAGAAAAAAGTGAAATTCAAATACACATTGAAATTATTTACAAACTAGTCCTAGGAATTCATAAAGCCTACACCTCAAGATACACACAAAATATATCAACAAATTCTCTTTGAATACGTATATACTATAAAGTGTTGCGCGATAAGCATTTTAACAGTTTAGTTGTAAATTACCTCCTTCTGACCTCAAATCGTTGAATAAAAAAGATCACAACATATACCAATGCTTATTCAGGTCTTAGCTTGGGACTAGCACAATAATGTGGCAGGGTTTAATCAAGTAATGGGATACCGACTCAACTATCGATAATTGGATCACAAACAGAAATAGATATAGACAAACAGTAAAACAAATCTACCCATGTTCGCTTTCATTTAAAAAAAGACCACAATCTATCACAAAAAATACTGGCAAAATAAGCAGGGTTTGTGAATGCTGGTAGTTAACTGACAACATCTAGGTGTGCTTCATATCTTGACCTTCACCTATAAATTGACAGATGATTACAATTTTCTCGTGAACTTTTTATTTACACGTAGCAACTTTCCAGCATTACCATTTCCAGCATGTGGACTTCTTATCGCTCAACTGATACGATAATATACAACTTGTTATTCCTGTCAAGATTCCTTTGAGATGATGTTGCTGTCAACAATGAAGCTATTGAATCAATGGTTCGCAATGGTTACTTCAAAAGTTGTATGGTCGCCATTGTAATTTGGTTAAGTGCTACGCACTATCGATGTCACATATGACAACGGTACGATCCGTTTGTCGTAGTCACAGTTCCGTCTCTCGTTTATTTCATCTATCATCGAAGGTTTAACAAATGTATCACGAATGGTATCACAAGTGGAGCAGGAACTATTTGTCTTTACGGAGAACCGGAGATAACCTGTGGTCTTAGTGTGGTTCGTGTTCATCAATCTGGTTTCCTGTGTAAGAGTTCTGTCGACTATTGTTCGTCTTATTTTCATTTGTTCGCTTCTGGTTACGGCCATTGGTATTGTCAAACGTTTCAAACTGATGCTTTCGTAGCATTCAGTATTAATTAATTAGCATTCAGTATTCATTAATTAAATATGAGAATATTACTATATGTATTTAACAAGGGTAGCTAGAATTCAAGACAAATGCTCTCAACATCATCCTGGATCTATTAAAACTTTTGTCAAAAGACTTGTTAATTATTTATTA
Source organism: Gigantidas platifrons (assembly GCA_002080005.1). NCBI lineage: Eukaryota > Metazoa > Mollusca > Bivalvia > Mytilida > Modiolidae > Gigantidas > Gigantidas platifrons. The sequence goes on along the minus strand of MJUT01055950.1, from coordinate 64,715 downwards.
CAAAAATAATACACAAACACAAACATTAGGTGCTTAATAACTAATATACTTACCTGTTTCTAATAGTTTGGCCTTTGCTCTAGCAATCATATCTGGGGTTAAATTAAAGGTCTGAGTTGTCACTAAAAGAGTTATCAAGTGTTACACCGTTGGTATGGAACATAACAAAACTGTACAACAAAATAAGTGTCCTCATAGATTCGAAAATGGTAGTTATGAAATGCTTAAGCATATTTACATACAGATTCTCAAAATTCCTCCGTCTGCAATACAAATTTCTATTCTAAAGTTTACAATGTTTAAAAAAGAAGAATTCATATACAACTCTACAGCATACTATCTTTTCTTGTTTTTAATTACTCACGTACAGACATCAATTATTGTAAGACGAACACAGAATATGTAATGGACCATTTAAACATTTCCGACTTTGATTCTAAAAAACATTACGTTTTGCATGAGTTAATTCCCTTTAAGGTTGACAAAGGTGTCCCCTTTCACGAAAGGTTCAATGAAATTAAAACAAATTCCCTCATAATCTGTTTAAGACTTTTAATGGAATAGCAACTTATGAATTTTCTCTTTGCTATAAGAATATCACCTTTTGATTTGCTAGATTCAAATACCCACAAATTATTCAATTTTTATTGCCCATCGTAAGGGAAATAACTCGTATAAAACCCATAATTTTTGAATAAAATAGTGAATATGCAAGACATGTATTTACAATGAACACTTTCAATTAACGAACACCAATTAGAGATGTTGTCTAATCAAGTCTTTAAATGATGGAAATAATAACATATCTACATAAAATCTGATTATAAACAGTTTCATCAATTATATTTTAAATTGCTATTTCAAATGTATCCGACTGCAGCAAACACAAAACTGCTACCTTACAGGTTCTGATTCCACAACTCGCGCGATTTTCATTTGTACAAGCTTGAATCTGTGTATCATAATGCTAATTCGTGACATTTGAAATGCAGTTCTATTACTGTTTAAGAAAATCATTTTTTTTTTATTTCCTTAGTATGAAGCTTTGTGCCATAAGGGCTCATCCCATAGACCCTTAGATATTTGTTTGTACAATCTAAATCTAAATATCATACTGATTCAGCATACAATATTGAGGAAAAAATCACTTAACCGCCCTTTTTAATCACACTAATAGTCATTCTCCAATTAAAGATCAGCTTCATTGGTGTAAAACTGAATCCTCCTTCCAATATCAATCACTGTTAAGTTTGGTTCCATTGGTTCTCTATCTCTGGATGAGTGGATTAAATAGTGAAAACGTTATTGATAGACAGACGGATCATGGACCCTCATATAACATGTGGCCAGATGAGCTAATTAAAAAGGGTCAATGCTATGGCAACTGTCCGAATGATTACATACAAACCTTTAACTTCCACGGTAACCTCAACCTCACACTGGAATATCAGGCCTGTCTTTGGTACCTCTCTAATGACCTCAATAGCTTAATGTAAGAACAAATATTATCTATCAATAATAAAAATGCAGATATCAAATTTAGTGCACACGACACGTTTCTGGAATAATCTTCATTAGGTACGCTCTAAATCGATAGATTGGAAAGCTAAATAATTTAAAGTTTAGTGAAAAAATGCATTAAGCATAGATTTATATGCTACCTTTTCAATATATGTTCGGTAATTACGCCGATATCCTCATATCAGACCGAGGAGTTACCGTGTGCTGATATATGTCAAGAAACAATATCGGGTCGATATGAAAAGATCAAGTATCCGCAAATAAAATATTGATAAAAGGACGAATGTTTAAAAAATGAAGTGATAAATTAACATTTAATTAATGTCAACAAAGAAACAACACGCACGAGTATCAATTTATGAGTAAATCAACTTCCTGTTTGTACCCAGTTTTGTTCAGATTATCAACTATATCAAATGTAAGATTGGAAATGTTAGCGTTGGAAACATGGAAGACTTTGTCGCAGAATGTTGGTATTGACGGTCATTTATATGTTCTCATTATCATATAAATTCTATAGGTACATTTTATTTAGTATATACATGTAGTTTACTGGTACCTTATGATTATCCTATATATTTTGTTATTGACCATTTAGCTAAACCGGCATACAGTATACCTTATAAGTTACGTTAACATTAATAGTGACTCACCGTTGTCACCCACACAATCCATGTCATCGCTAACGTGCTCAATGTCAGACAATTCTTCTAATAAAGATGAATCAATGCCGCTGTTGAACAATATATCTATGAACATAAATACAGCCGAGTCACCCAGTCCTAGCATATCTACAATCATGGCTACAATTATCTCTTCTGAACCTTCGGGGTATTGGCTATATAACTCCTGAACCACATCTCCATGTAAACAACATCGCCTGATAATGTCGTCCTTGATATCTTCTAGCTCCACGTCATCAACGATAGACTCTATGTGGTTTATAATGTTTTTCCTCAACAATTTCGCATCTACAATTCAAATAATTTTATACAACTGTAACAAGGTATATTATTCATATTTTGTTCTAAAATACGTTGGTATTCTATGTAATATTTTGAAGACTGTTGTTTGTCCTTTTCTCCTTTTTTCATTTGGTATGAACTCTTTAACAAATAATAGTGATATTGTCAGATTGTCATAATACATAGAACGTAAAATAACATTTATTGCGCAGGACATGTTTCTGGAAAAAGCTTTGTCAAGGACGCTCAATATCAACATATTGGAAAGAAAGATAATGAAAAAAAGTATATGGGAACAATAACACCAAACACATGTCCCTGAGGAAGGAGAACACCAAATAGTTCTGAACATGATAATCAAGTCAAATCATATGTACCTAAGGGAGGAGAACACCAAATAGTTCTAAACATGATAATCAAGTCAAATCATATCTACCTGAGGGAGGGGAACACCAAATAGTTCTAAACGTGATAATCAAGTCAAATCATATGTACCTGAGGGAGGAGAACACCAAATAGTTCTAAACGTGATAATCAAGTCAAACACATGACTCTTAGGAAGGAGAACACCAAATAGTTCTAAACGTGATAATCAAGTCAAACACATGTCCCTGAGGAAGTAGAACACCAAATAGTTCTAAGCATGATAATCAAGTCAAATACATGTCCCTGAGGAAGGAGAACACCAAATAGTTCTAAACTTGATAATCAAGTCAAGTCACATGTCCCTGAGGAAGGAGAACACCAAATAGTTCTAAACATGATAATCAAATCAAATCATGTCCCTGAGGGACGGGAACACCAAATAGTTCTAAACGTGATAATCAAGTCAAACACATGTCTCTGAGGAAGGAGAACACCAAATAGTTCTAAACTTGATAATCAAGTCAAACACATGTCCCTGATGAAGGAGAACACCAAATAGTTCTAAACTTGATAATCAAGTCAAACACATGTCCCTGAGGAAGGAGAACACCAAATAGTTCTAAACTTGATAATCAAGTCAAACACATGTCCCTGAGGAAGAAAACACCAAATAGTTCTAAACTTGATAATCAAGTCAAACACATGTCCCTGAGGAAGGAGAACGCCAAATAGTTTTAAACATGATAATGAAGTCAAACACATGTCTCTGAGGAAGGAGAACACCAAATAGTTCTAAACATTATAATCAAGTCAAATCATTTGTCCCTGAGGGAGGGGAACACCAAATAGTTCTAAACATTATAATCAAATCAAATCATATGTCCCTGAGGTAGGGGAACACCAAATAGTTATAAACATAATGATCAAGTCAAATCACATGTCCCTGAGGAAGGAGAACACCAAATAGTTCTAAACATGATAATCAAGTCAAATCACATGTCCCTGAGGAAGGAGAACACCAAATAGTTCTAAGCATAATAATCAAGTCAAATCACATGTCCCTTAGGAAGGAGAACACCAAATAGTTCTAAACATGATAATCAAGTCAAACACATATCCCTGAGGAAGGAGAACACCAAATAGTTCTGAACATGATAATCAAGTCAAACACATGTCCCCGAGGAAGGATAACACCATATAGTTCTAAATATGATAATCAAGTCAAATCACATGTCCCGAAGGAAGGAGAACACCAAATAGTTCTGAACATGATAATCAAGTCAAACACATGTCCCCGAGGAAGGAGAACACCAAATAGTTCTAAACATGATAATCAATTCAAATCACATGTCCCTGATTAACAATAACACCAAATAGTTCTAAACATGATAATCAAGTCAAATCACATGTCCCTGAGGAAGGAGAACATCGATTAGCTCTAAACATGATAATCAAGTCAAATCACATGTCCATGAGGAAGGAGAACACCAAATAGTTCTAAACATGATAATCAAGTTAAAGCACATGTCCCTGACGAAGGATAACACCAAACAGTTCTTAACATGATAATCAAGTCAAATCACATGTTCCTGAGTAAGGAGAACACCAAATAGTTCTAAACATGATAATCAAGTCAAATCACATGTCCCTGATTAACAATAACACCAAATAGCTCTAGACATGATAATCAAGTCAAATCACATGTCCCTGAGGAAGGAGAACATCGATTAGTTCTAAACATGATAATCAAGTCAAATCACATGTCCATGAGGAAGGAGAACACCAAATATTTCTAAACATGATAATCAAGTCAAATCACATGTCCCTGAGGAAGGAGAACACCAACTAGTTCTAAACATGATAATAAAGTGAATTCAAATGTCCCTGAGATAGGGGAACACCAAATAGTTCTAAACATGATAATCACGTCAAATCACATATCCATGAGGTAGGGGAACACCAAATAGTTCTAAATATGAGAATCAAGTCAAATCACATGTCCCTGAGGAAGGATAACACCAAATAGTTTTAAACATGATAATCAAGTCAAATCACATGTCGCTGAGGAAGGAGAACATCAAATAGTGCTAAACATGATAATCAAGTCAAATCACAAGTCCATGAGGAAGGAGAACATCAAATAGTTCTAAGCATGATAATCAAGTCAAATCACGTGTCCCTGAGGAAGGAGAACACCAAATAGTTCTAAAGTTGATAATCAACTCAAATCACATGTACATGAGGGAGGAGAACATCAAATAGTTCTAAGCATGATAACCAAGTCAAATACATGTCCCTCGGGAAGGAGAACACCAAATAGTTCTAAACTTGATAATCAAGTCAAATCACATGTCCCTGAGGAAGGAGAACACCAAATAGTTCTAAACATGATAATCAAGTCAAATCACATGTCCCTGAGGAAGGAGAACATCAAATAGTTATAAACATGATAATCAAGTCAAATCACATGTCCCTGAGGAAGGAGAACATCAAATAGTTATATACATGATAATCAATTCAAATGACATGTCTCTGAGGAAGGATAACACCAAGTAGTTCGAAGCATGATAATCAAGTCAAATCACATGTCCCTGAGGTAGGGGAACACCAAATAGTTCTAAACATGATAATCAAGTCAAGTAATATGTCCCTGAGGTAGGGGAACGCCAAATAGTTCTAAACATGATAATCAAGTCAAATCACATGTCTCTGAGGAAAGAGAACACCAAATAGTTCTAATCATGATGATCAAGTTAAACACATGTCCCTGAGGAAGAAGAACATCAAAGGGTTCTAAACATGATAATCAAGTCAAATCACAAGTCCCTAAGGAAGGAGAACATCAAGTAGTTCTAAACATGATAATCAAGTCAAATCACATGTCCATGATCGAGGAAAGAGAACACCAAATAGTTCTAAACATGATAATCAAGTCAAATAACATGTCCAAGAGGTAGGGGAACACTAAATAGTTCTAAACATGATAATCAAGTCAAATCACATGTCCCTGGGGTAGGGGATCGCCAAATAGTTCTAAACATGATAATCAAGTCTAATCACCTGTCCCTGAGGGAGGGGAACACCAAATAGTTCTAAACATGATAATCAAGTCAAATGACATCTCCCTGAGGGAGGGGAACACCAAATAGTTCTAAACATGATAATCAAGTCAAATCACATGTCCCTGGGGGTAGGGGAACGCCAAATAGTTCTAAACATGATAATCAAGTCAAATGACATGTCCCTGAGGGAGGGGAACACCAAATATTTCTAAACATGATAATCAAGTCAAATCACATGTCTCTGAGGAAAGAGAACACCAAATAGTTCTAAACATGATGATCAAGTTAAACACATGTCCCTGAGGAAGAAGAACATCAAATGGTTCTAAACATGATAATCAAGTCAAATCACAAGTCCCTTAGGAAGGAGAACATCAAGTAGTTCTAAACATGATAATCAAGTCAAATCACATGTCCATGAGGAAGGAGAACACCAAATAGTTCTAAACATGATAATCAAGTGAAATCACATGTCCCTGAGGTAGGGGAACACTAAATAGTTCTAAACATGAAAATCAAGTCAAATCACATGTCCCTTGGGTAGGGGAACGCCAAATAGTTCTAAACATGATAATCAAGTCTAATCACGTGTCCCTGAGGGAGGAGAACACCAAATAGTTCTAAACATAATAATCAAGTCAAATGACATCTCTCTGAGGGAGGGGAACACCAAATAGTTCTAAGCATGATAATCAAGTCAAATCACATGTTCCTGAAGTAGGGGAACACCAAATAGTTCTAAACATGATAATCAAGTCAAATCACATGTTCCTGAGGAAGGAGAACATCAAATAGTTCTAACCATGATAATCAAGTCAAATAATATGTCCCTGAGGTAGGGGAACAACAAATAGTTCTAAACATGATAATCAAGTCAAATCACATGTCTCTGAGGAAAGAGAACACCAAAAAGTTCTAAACATGATGATCAAGTTAAACACATGTCCCTGAGGAAGAAGAACAACAAATGGTTCTAAACATGATAATCAAGTCAAATCACAAGTCCCTGAGGAAGGAGAACATCAAGTAGTTCTAAACATGATAATCAAGTCAAATCACATGTCCATGATCGAGGAAGGAGAACACCAAATAGTTCTAAACATGATAATCAAGTCAAATCACATGTCCTAGAGGTAGGGGAACACTAATTAGTTCTAAACATGATAATCAAGTCAAATCACATGTCCATGGGGTAGGGGAACGCCAAATAGTTCTAAACATGATAATCAAGTCTAATCACGTGTCCCTGAGGGAGGGGAACACCAAATAGTTCTAAACATGATAATCAAGTCAAATGACATCTCCCTGAGGGAGGGGAACACCAAATAGTTCTAAACATGATAATCAACTCAAATCACATGTCCCTGTGGGTAGGGGAAAGCCAAATAGCTCTAAGCATGATAATCAAGTCAAATGACATGTCCCTGAGGGAGGGGAACACCAAACATTTCTAAACATGATAATCAAGTCAAATCACATGTCTCTGGGGAAAGAGAACACCAAATAGTTCTAAACATGATAATCAAGTCAAATCACAAGTCCCTGAGGAAGGAGAACATCAAGTAGTTCTAAACATGATAATCAAGTCAAATCACATGTCCATGAGGAAGGAGAACACCAAATAGTTCTAAACATGATAATCAAGTCTAATCACGTGTCCCTGAGGGAGGAGAACACCAAATAGTTCTAAACATTATAATCAAGTCAAATGACATCTCCCTGAGGGAGGGGAACACCAAATAGTTCTAAGCATGATAATCAATTCAAATCACATGTCCCTGAAGAAGGAGAACATCAAATAGTTGTATACATGATAATCAAGTCAAATGACATGTCTCTGAGGAAGGATAACACCAAATAGTTCTAAACATGATAATCAAGTCTAATCACGTGTCCCTGAGGGAGGGGAACACCAAATAGTTCTAAACATGATAATCAAGTCAAATGACATCTCCCTGAGGGAGGGGAACACCAAATAGTTCTAAACATGATAATCAAGTCAAAGCACATGTCCCTGGGGGTAGGGGAACGCCAAATAATTCTAAACATGATAATCAAGTCAAATGACATCTGCCTGAGGGAGGGGAACACCAAATAGTTCTAAACATGATAATCAAGTCAAATAACATGTCCCTTGTGTAGGGGAACGCCAAATAGTTATAAACATGATAATCAAGTCAAACCACGTGTCCCTGGGGTAGGGGAACACCAAATAGTTCTAAACATGATAATCAAGTCAAATCACATGTCCCTTGTGTAGGGGAACGCCAAATAGTTATAAACATGATAATCAAGTCAAACCACGTGTTCCTGAGGTAGGGGAAAACTAAATAGTTCTAAACATGATAATCAAGTCAAATCACATGTCTCTGAGGGAGGGGAACACCAAATAGTTCTAGACATGATAATCAAGTCAAATCACATGTCCCTCAGGGAGGGGAACACCAAATAGTTCTAAACATGATAATTAAGTAAAATCACATGTCCCTGAGGGAAGGGAACACCAAATAGTTCTAAAAATGATAATCAAGTCAAATCACATGTCCCTGAGGGAGGGGAACACCAAATAGTTCTAAACATGATAATCAAGTCAAATCACATGTCCATAAGGGAGGGGACCACCAAATAGTTCTAAACATGATAATCAAGTAAAATCACATGTCC
>MJUT01055950.1:26113-53338 GCA_002080005.1 Gigantidas platifrons | reverse complement strand
GAACACCAAATAGTTCTAAACATGATAATTAAGTAAAATCACATGTCCCTGAGGGAGGGGAACACCAAATTGTTCTAAACATGATAATCAAGTCAAATCACATGTCCCTGTGGAAGGAGAACACCAAATAGTTCTAAACATGATAATCAAGTCAAATCATGTGTCCCTGAGGGAGGGGAACACCAAATTGTTCTAAACATGATAATCAAGTTAAATCACATGTCCCTGAGGGAGGGGAACACCAAATAGTTATAATCATGATAATCAAGTCAAATCACATGTCCCTGAGGAAAGAGAACACCAAATAGTTATAAACATGATAATCAAGTCAAATCACGTGTCCCTGAGGGAGGGGAACACCAAGTTGTTATAAACATGATAATCAAGTCAAATCACGTGTCCCTGAGGGAGGGGAACACCAAATTGTTCTAAACATGATAATCAAGTCAAATGGCATGTCCCTGAGGGAGGGGAGCACCAAATTGTTCTAAACATGATAATCAAGTCAAATCACGTGTCCCTGAAGGAGGGGAACACCAAATAGTTCTAAACATGATAATCAAGTCAAATCACAAGTCCCTGAGGGAGGGGAACACCAAATAGTTCTAAACGCGATAATCAAGTCAAATCACATGTCCCTGAGGAAGGAGAACACCAAATAGTTGTAAACATGATAATCAAGTCAAATCACATGTCCCTTAGGGAGGGGAACACCAAATAGTTGTAAACGTGATAATAAAGTCAAATCACATGTCCCTGGGGTAGGGGAATGCCAAATAGTTCTAAACATGATAATAAAGTCAAATCACGTGTCCCTGAGGGAGGGGAACACCAAATAGTTCTAAACATGATAATCAAGTCAAATCACATGTCCCTGAGGGAGGGGAACACCAAATAGTTCTAAACATGATAATCAAGTCAAATCACATGTCCTTGAGGAAGGAGAACACCAAATAGTTGTAAACATGATAATCAAGTCAAATCACATGTCCCTTAGGGAGGGGAACACCAAATAGTTCTAAACGTGATAATAAAGTCAAATCACATGTCCCTGTGGTAGGGGAATGCAAAATAGTTCTAAACATGATAATAAAGTCAAATCACGTGTCCCTGAGGGAGGGGAACACCAAATAGTTCTAAACATGATATTCAAGTCAAATCACATGTCCCTGAGGGAGGGGAACACCAAATAGTTCTAAACATGATAATCAAGTCAAATCACATGTCCCTGAGGGAGGGGAACACCAAATAGTTCTAAACATGATAATCAAGTCAAATCACATGTCCCTGATGGAGCAGAACACCAAATAGTTCTAAACATGATAATCAAGTCAAATCACATGTCCTTGAGGGAGGAGAACACCAAATAGTTCTAAACGTGATAATAAAGTCAAATCACATGTCCCTGGGGTAGGGGAATGCCAAATAGTTCTAAACATGATAATAAAGTCAAATCACGTGTCCCTGAGGGAGGGGAACACCAAATAGTTCTAAACATGATAATCAAGTTAAATCACATGTCCCTGATGGAGGGGAACACCAAATAGTTCTAAACATGATAATCAAGTCAAATCACATGTCCCTGAGAGAGGGGAACACCAACTAGTTCTAAACATGATAATTAAGTCAAATCACTTGTCCCTGAGGGAGGGGAACACCAAATAGTTCTAAACATGATAATCAAGTCAAATCACATGTCTCTGAGGGGGGAACCTTAGTTTGACTAATAATGACCTTATTTAAGAGCTGTAAATTTCAGCTTTAATTATACATTTTTATCTAATAAACCATATCAGTGCCGAAACACTGTATACTTGGCGGATGAGACCCTAGTGGACAAATAGTCTACCATTAGAGCTATCTATCAAGTGATAAAAACGTTGATATTTAAATAAAAGTACGAAGGGACAATATAGTACGCACGGCGTGTTTCTGGAATAGCATTCTCAAGATACGCACATAATTAAAAGATTAATATAAAGTTTTACATTACCCATTTGCAGAATCTTCTGGTATAACCTTAATCTCTTTAACACAAAGTTCATTTTTTGATCTTCAAGTATTTCTATAAAGACATCCATCAACTTATCTGATTCTTTTTCTAAAATGTCCAAAAATTTGTCTGTTCTCAATCTTCTTTCAGCAATACATTCTATGTTAGCTTCCTTAAAATGGTCAAATCCCTTTTTGGAAAAAGCTTCTAGAAGTGTTAGCGGGTCTATTTCTTCCTGTATAAATGCTTTATTAGCACGTAACAACTGTAATCGTTGATCACTATTTTTCACTTTGAACTTCAACAGTGTTGCAGGTACTAAAAAAGACAGTTGAATTAGAGCTTTGAGTATACAATAAATGAATACTGGCAACAATACAAGTCAGTGTTTATTACGTAAATAATATATAGTGTTTGTTTGATGGTGATTAACGTCACTTTCAACAATATTTCAGTTATATCGTGGCTGTCAATTTTTTTGGTGGAGGAAACCGGAGTACCCGGAAAAAACAACAGACCTTTCACTGACAAACTTTATCACATAATGTTGTACACCTCGCCCTGATCGAGATTCGAACTCACAACATCAGTTGTTGCGATAGTCATTGCCTGCATAGGTAGTTGTAAATCCATCTACCACACGTTCATGGCCACGACGGCCCCGTAATTGTGATCATAATATGATTAACAGTAGACTATATATGTAATAACGCTTCTACAATCGGAGAACAATTCATTAGTATTTGTGATAACCTTAATGCCAAAAAAAACAAAACAAAAACAAAACAAAACAAAACGTAACATTACTTATTATAAAAATGCAAATCGTGTAAAACAAAACCAGCCATTCCATTTTGTAATCAAATTAAAATAGTTAAGAAATTATCTTTATTTGTCGTTTCTTGTTTACCATTCACACAAATGTTATCCATTTCAATGTGTTTGACTTTGTTTTTGTTATAACCTTTTATAAAGATAATCATCATGCATTGATATTAGTAGCTGCTGTGTTCATATTATTTTATCTTTGTTGTAGGTAATACTTACACTGCTTCTCGGATGAACTGTTGTCTAATTCGATAATACAATCAACAAAACAATGTCCAGACGGAATGCTTCTTTTAGCATCCTGACATGTAAATAACTCTTCTATCAGTCTAACAAATTGTCCCTTTCTAATACTTTCAGTTAACCTGGAAATAATGTCATCATCAACTGATCTTAAATGTATGACAACAGAACCATCTGTAACGTGTGTTGGTAGTGCTCCCAATTCTTTTACCAAATTTGTGACCAATTTCATTGCATTCTCTCTAATCAGATTTTCACATCGCTCATCACCTTTTATGGTTATCGTAAAAGTACAGTCTTCACTGCCATCTATATAAAAGTACAGAAATAATACACAATAAAACGACAAAAATACCACACTGTCTGAACAGTTCCAAAATACCACACTGTCTGAACAGTTCCAAAATACCACACTGTCTGAACAGTTCCAAAATACCACACTGTCTGAACAGTTCCAAAATACCACACTGTCTAAACAGTTCCAAAATACAACACTGTCTGGACAGTTCCAAAATACCACACTGTCTAAACAGTTCCAAAATACCACACTGTCTGAACAGTTCCAAAATACCACACTGTCTGAACAGTTCCAAATACCACACTGTCTGAACAGTTCCAAAATCCAATAGAAAAGTCTTAGAAAGATTCAATATCGATACTGAGTTTTTTCTGTACTGTGTTGTACATCATTGCTTGTCGGTTAGTAATTGTATTGTCTGTCCTTCTTCGAATTAAGTATCTTCACACTTTACTTACATCTAATATTTTCTCGCCTATTTTTTTTTAATTATCTGTTGTGTGAACATATTTGACTATATGTCTGTTATTTCATAATTATCATTTCACTAAGAGGGGATGTTTGGGCCTGTGCCAAGCCAGGAAGATGAGGGATGTTTGGGTCTGTGCAAAGCCAGGAAGATGAGGGATGTTTGGGTCTGTGCCAAGCCAGGAAGATGAGGGATGTTTGGGCCTGTGCCAAGCCAGGAAGATGAGGGATGTTTGGGTCTGTGCCAAGCCAGGAAGATGAGGAATGTTTGGGCCTGTGCCAAGCCAGGAAGATGAGGGATGTTTGGGTCTGTGCCAAGCCAGGAAGATGAGGGATGTTTGGGTCTGTGCCAAGCCAGGAAGATGAGGGATGTTTGGGCCTGTGCCTAGCCAGGAAGATGAGGGATGTTTGGGTCTGTGCCAAGCCAGGAAGATGAGGGATGTTTGGGCCTGTGCCAAGCCAGGAAGATGAGGGATGTTTGGGTCTGAGCCAAGCCAGGAAGATGAGGGATGTTTGGGTCTGTGCCAAGCCAGGAAGATGAGGGATGTTTGGGCCTGTGCCAAGCCAGGAAGATGAGGGATGTTTGGGCCTGTGCCAAGCCAGGAAGATGAGGGATGTTTGGGCCTGTGCCAAGCCAGGAAGATGAGGGATGTTTGGGCCTGTGCCAAGCCAGGAAGATGAGGGATGTTTGGGTCTGTGCCAAGCCAGGAAGATGAGCGGTCATGCTGCTTGATGGGCATTTACTTTGCTTCTTCCTTTAATTTTTCTGTTTCATTTTGGAATTGTTCCGACAGGTTGCCATATTTTTTCATTTAATCAGCATTTAATCATTATAACAGGTGTCGTTAATCATATCAATATACCACAATCTATTATTAGAAGTGACAATGTTTATAAAGTAATATCATAAGTATTCCTTGAGCGCACATATATTTTAGGCCAAATAACCAACTTGAACCAGATCTGAGGACAAAGAAGCTAGGCGCAACCTCTCTTAACAATAGTTTATGCCACCTCACTATTTTGTCCCCACCACTTTTCAGTGAAGTACATGTACGAAACTAGTAGAGTGTGCCAGCATATATTGGAATCATATCTGTGTGTTAGGGGTAAGGATCTTTGACTCGGTCTTCGAGGAGTTTTGCTATGAGATTCATGTGATAACATAACTACTTGCCTTGGATATCTAAATTATTAACCTAGTTTCGGAGCACCTGAGTTCACCCCTGGTTTTTAGTGGAGTTCATGTTACTCTATCTTTAGTTTTTTGTGTACGTTTTGTGGATCGTTGTTTGTCCTTTTGTACTCTTTTGACCATTGTGTTGTCTGTTCTTCTTAGATTTACGGATTCTGATTACCCTATTGGTATCTTCAAACTCTCCTACGGCCTCACATGTGAGAACTAAAAATGTCAAACTGTATTCTAATGTCAATATTTATAACTTTATTTTGTGTTTATTATTGGTGCTGCTTAATTTTGTTTTTGTATCTGTATATTCAATTTGTTAAAAGATTGTATGCTACGCTTCTTCTGAGAACGTCCTGCATTTATACATTTAATCAGAGCTTGTAAATTACAAATATTGTGCAATGTTTAAATCAATATATGATATATACCTGTTCTAGGCGTGTTGGCTTCATTACTTTTATACAGCTTTCCATATTTAAGATTGATACACACTGATTTTTCTGGTGCTACAATATATACATCGACCGTTATTGATATGAAATCAGTACAAATTTGACAATTCGATAAAATCCACAGCAAAACACACTATATATATTGTAACTAGAGTAGCACGATAGTGCTGTTAGTAAAGCAGGAACTGGTACCCTTCCGGAGCACTTGACTTTACCCCCGATTTCTTACTGGTTTTTTTTAAATAGGGTTTGTGTTGCTCGATCTTTAGTTTTCTATGCAATGTTTTGTAGATAGTTGTTTGTCCTTTTGTCCTTTTTCTTTTGACTATTGCGTTGTTTTTCCTTCTTCGATTTGCGGATTCTGGTTGTCCCTTTGGTATATTCAAACTATTATTAGAATGTAGCTGAAATAATAAGTCGATTGGTATCAATGACGTAATAAAACCAAGCTATTTTAATTCATTGGTTCAGTAGCTTCCTTGTTAGCAGCAAGCCTATATCAGGTAAATCCTGATAGAAAGTACAAGCTTTGGAATATCGGATCAACTGAGATATATATACTCCATACGCAAGTACTGCTGGAAATTTGCGGCATATAAATGAAAAGCTCATAATGGGAAATTGGAATAATCACTTTTGTCGTACATTTTGGCTCTTAACCGGCTCTCATTGTAAATTCTAAGCAATTAATTAATATTGCCTGGCTTTATTACGTCAATGAATTATTATAGCCTGACAAATTATTCCATCATTCGACCCAATCGTTCTATTGCCCCCGATGGTTGGCTCGGGAAATAGAACAGTTTGGTCTTTCCCAGTACATGTACCTCAGAGATTTATTGATGACTGCACTAACATTAAATAACTGTATAATATTACACCCACTGAAGTGCTGTAGTTGTATAATGTCCGTAATATTCGTCTGCTGATATTGTTCTTACCTGTACCTGTATTAAAGCTTGGATATTCCATGTTCATGCATGTTACATGTTTGATACAATTCTAGAGAAGACTATAGTTATGACTTATATATTTGGAACACAAACTGAAAAATATCTTGATATTAGTAGTTTTAATTTTTATACTGTTCTTATTGTATGGATAAAAAAAATCAAAACCTGATTGGTCCGGTGTCTTTACTAGTGCGTCGACGATTCTTTGATAAACATGTGGAATATTACACATTTCTTTCTTCAAAATATGCAGTAGCAAATCGTAAGATCCCTTTTCTACTGAAGTTAAAACTTTATCCATAAAATACTCCGCAATTTTTGTCCTCCCTCCTGTTAAATTGCAAAGCTCTTCATGGTCGTCAATGTCGAACACACCGTTCTCTAAAAAGTTGCCAAATAATTGTTGTGGCTTCTTCAGTTCCTTTTCAATGAGTTTTCTGTTTGTTCCAAGGCGATGTCTACATTTCTCAACATTTTTAACTGAAAACAGAGGCACATTTAAATTAATGAATAAAACTACATTTATCTAGTTTGTTGGTCATCATAGCTAGTAATTTAATGCATTGTACCCCATGGATTTATCACATATTTCAGCATCTGATTTAAACATGTTTCAAAGATTTTCATTGCTCCTATTTCGCATGGGTTCGCGAAGTTCAAGCAGTTCCTGTTTAAAATAATTATGACATGAACCCTTCTACAAACAAATGGGGACAAAATACGAACATAACATCGGAACTAAGAACATGAAGACATCTAATAGAACAAAATTAATAACGAACCCCACTACTTAAAACCCGGGGGTGGGGACCCCACTACTTAAAACCCGNGGGGAGACTGAAGAGACACGTGCAACATTGGACACATGTAAGAAACGAAGATATGCTACCTGAGTTCAAAGAAGTATAAGATATATAATGACGTCCAATTTGTAAAAGTATCTTGTTCTCTCTTGAGGAGCTACCTACCGCTTACTTGCTAATAAAACAAGTGAATTGTCTGAGCTCATTGTGAACTGTTTACTTGAATTATGTCAAATGGAAATATCAAATTTATCAGTAAGAAGAGTTTGAAGATATCAAAGGGGTAATCAGAATCCGTAAAATTGGCTGTCTTGGTGGAATGCAATTTTGCATTACGTAAAAAAACATCAAATATAAAACTCGTCTACAATCCTCAGCTGTGAATATTCTTATGGTAATGTCATGATATGGGTAATAACAAAATTACCGAACACCGATATTATAACTATCTCTTTGTTTATGTCTTGACTAATATACTTTTATAACATGTGTGAGGTTATTTGAATCAAATCAGTCTAAATTATTGTGTTTAGTGTATGATTACAATATATGTGTAATTGTGTGACTCATATTATTTTGTATCTTGTGGTTAGGCCTATAAATAATCCTATTCTTATCTTTACGAGATGTTTATATCCAGATATAAGCAAACAACGGTTATGTAACCCTTAAACAAATGGTCTGATGAAACTGTCAGAATCATAGATAAATCAGAATATGTTTGTTTGCTTGATGGTGTTTAACGCCACTTTCAGCTATATTGTAGCGGTCAGTTTTATTGACGGAGGAAACCGGAGGACCCGGATAAAACCACCGACTTGTCACAAGCCATTGACAAACTTTATCACATAATGTTGTACACCTCGATTCGAACTCACAACATCAGTGATGATAGGTACTGATTACGTAGGTAGTTGTAAATCCAACTACCATACGATCACGGCGGCAATATCGTAAGCATATCAGAATATGGTAATAAGCCCCAATGTAACGTTTGAGCAAATCCCATTCTTGTTTCACTATTGGTTTATTTATCTGGATTGTAGCTGATTGTACTGTTCATAGCAGGTATGTTTAGTTTCATAGTTTCACTGGTGTTTTGCTATCAGGATGTTATTCATTGTACTGTTCTCCTAGTTGGTATGTTTAGTTTCATAGTTTCATTAGTGTTTTGCCATCATGATTGTAATTCATTGCACTGTTCTCATTGTTGGATATTTTAGTTTCATAGTTTAACATAGATTGACATAAATTGGACAGAAACAGTCTCATTCGGCAGCTGTCTTCTTAAATCTAACTGAAAGACCCCATTTGTCTCACTTTAAATTTTTACTTGAATTGATTTATTGTGTTTAACGCCACTTTCAGCAATATTTCAGCTATATCATGGCGACCAGTTTTAGTGGTGGAAGAAGCCGGAGTACCCGTAGAGAACCACCGACCATGGGCAAGCAACTTGTAAACTTTATCACTTGTGGCTGCGAGTCGAGTGCACCCTTTTTGTAATGTACAAAGCCAGGCGCGAACCCACGCCGTATTGTTAATAGGCTTGTATGAGTTGTTATGTAATCCTACTACAACTCACTGAGCCACCATGTCTCACTTTTAAAATACCCACGCTGATTATTTTCTAGGCATAATCTTGTTTCGGCTAGTTTTCATTTTCTGGTAATTTACACTTTTATTTTTTTTTAAATCCAGTTTACATTTGTATTTTCTAATAAAAGAGGAATCCTAAAATAACATCACGTTATATAAACCACAGGAAAACAAAAAGTGGAGTCGATTGCCAGTTATCTTATACGTTAACATTCCTGTTAATTATATTTGAAGACCTATATATATTTCATGGAATAGGTATCGAACAGAAAAGGGGGTTAAATAACTAAAGATTATAAATTACCTGTGTGATCACACACACCCTGGACATTTTTAGAATAGTACCCCTTCCTATTAACAAAAGTCTGTGTTGAAAATATGAGTTAGCCGCAAAAACGCTGTACCATAACAGAGGGGGTGGACAGGGGTATGCCTATCCATTCTCCCGCCCCACTTCTCCTTTCTCCCACCCCTTTTGTCATTTCTCCCACCTCGCTTCATCTTTCCCCCTTCCCTCTTTTTTCTCCCCCTCTTCTCCTTTCTCCCGCCCCTAGTCTCCTTTCTCCCTATACACTGTCCATCATCTCATAACAGACACACAGACAGGAAGACAAAAAAAAACAATATACAAGTTCATTCCGTAACTAATCTTCCAGTATCAGCAATACTGGTATAACCAGTATCTGCAATACTGGTATTACCAGTATTGTACCAGAATCTTCCAGTATCTGCAATACTGATATTACCAGTATTGTACCAGAATCTTCCAGTATTTGCAATACTGGTATAACCAGTATCGTATCGGAATCTTCCGGTATTTGTAATACTCATATTTTGGCAATGACCAGTATCTTCTAGTATTGCAGATACTGGAAAATTCTGGAAGATACTGGAATACTAGTATTTACCTGTATCTGTACCAGTATTGCAGATACTGGAAGATACTGGTACGATACTGGTAATACCAGTATTGTGTACAATACTTGTAATACCAGTATCGCGGCCGGCTGCTTCATAATATCCAATCAATGATATTTGAATGTTTTTGGTTTGTTTATCCGGTTTGCACTGCTTTATTGGTATTTTAATCAAATCACAATAAGTGTTCTTTTTCTATATTTATGTCTCATAGCCAAGAGTAAAACACATGGATGATTTACATGTGAAAATACACTAAAAGCAGTAACTTACCTCCCTTGGACCAGTCTGTTACTTCAATTTGGCAGTTTTAATTTGTCGGCAATTAATTTTTGGTCTGTTTCAAAAATATTAATAAATTTTTCCAGATCACTTTTGCTTCCAATATTGCGAACGACACATGTTAAAAGATGGTCAATTTTACGTTGACGTGATTTGTCATGATACCCTCTTCCATCACAGTCGTCGCTGTCAATCAATTCTGTACTTATTAGATCATCCCTTATGTAATCTGGATTTATGTTCTCCTTTAGAAATTTCCAGTTACCTATTATGTGAATCTCAGGTTCACTTCCTGTTATTAAAAAAGAAGAAAATATTTAATGAAACTGCAAACACTACAAGTATGAATTGTGAAGTATAAGCTCCACACGCGGGAGCAGTTGGTATATAGTCAAACCTGTATTAAGAGGACACATTTGGGACAAAGCAAAAATGGTCTTTTAAGACAGGTGACCTCTTAAAAGAGGTTCAATTCATATGAACCTTTCTATGACAAGACATGAAAAATGTGACTGCTTAATAGAGGTGACCTCATCAGCAGGTTTGACTGTTATACTATCAAGTTGCGGAAAAACTATAATGACAAACTTTAATTCGTGTCTTTTGTCATAAAGTCTGGTAGAAAGTTGACCAGGGCTGTCTAATTTCAGGTAAATGCCAAGAAATGAGGCAATAGAAATTGTGGATGTTGTTTCTTTTATTTCAAGTTTGTTGGGGGGTGTATTAATATAATCCAGTGAGTAGAGTATGGATGATTAATTGACAGAACATCATCAATATACCTGTAAGTGAGATTAAAAGGCTTTGGCTTCTGAACTGGTCTTTATGTAGTTTGCATAGAAACTCTTTCTCATTGGAGTAAATATAATAATAATAGTAATAATTTTTACAAAAAAAACCCGATGTCATTATATGCATTATATGCAGGTGCAACAACATAGTTGTCAGGAAGAGAAGATAAGTCGTCGTTTGCTTTTATCCTTAAAGACTGATTTTTGTTGAACATACACACTAAATTTCAGCCAGTGAATTTGACGGAGTATTAAAGATCTAATTCATTTAACACATTCTGACATCATGTATAGTTTGACATCTTCTCCCTACACTCATGTTCTAGGGTTTTGTAAGGATTCCTCAATGTTAAAGGTCTGCAATGCCTTTTTGTAATTGTCAAGCTTAGGTGTAATTGGTGTAATTGTAAGACGCTCATGGCGAGGTGTACTAGATACAGCAATAACAACGTAGATATCAAACTTAGTGCGCACTGGAATAATCTTAATCAGGTACGCTCAGTGTCGAAACATTTTAAAGCGAAATAATGTTTTTTAAATGTGATAAAGTTTGTCAGTGACTTGTTGCAGATGGTTTTCTACGGGTACTCCACCTATACAACTGGCCGCCACGATAAAGCTGAAATATTGTGTAAAGTGGCGTTAAACGCCATAACCATAAACCCTGTTATTGTAAGATACAATTGACACTTTGGAGTCTGAAAATACGCAGGGAGATGAGAAGTCACCTCTTCATGATTCAAGATGTTGCCAAGATTGACAACATATTTGAAAATTTAAGATGGTTCGTCTGTTATCTTGTTATAACAATACTGTCCGAGCTGTTTTACAGACTCTAAATAATGTAATTATTATCAAAGCTAAGGTTCTCTTTCCTCTGGTATAAGTGATCTTAGCCGATTTTAGCTATCCTGTTTAGGCGCTTTGGTTTCACCTCATTCAAACACATTTATATAATTTGGTTTTCCAACCTTTTGGTTTTGAGCGTACCTGATGAAGGTTATTACAGAAACGTGTCGTGTGCACTAAATTTGATATACGTTTTTATCAAAAAGTCAAAATGCAAATGATTCACAAGATTAATGATTGAAATCATTGATAATAGCAAAATATTGATTGGTCAAAAAGAGAATAGTGATGTAAGCTTTATTTTTTAATACATAGTACTTACTGACTGTACCCTGTAAAGCCATAATGTCTTCTCTGCCATTTCCAGGGTAGAAATCTCTACAATTACCAACATTTGCTCCAAATGATTCCCCTGAACTTTTCTGCTCAATGAGCTGCATGGGAACATTATTGATACGATTAGCAATGTTGGCATTTGCAGATTCGTTTATAGTTTCACTTTCATGAGACTGCAAGAGAGACTCATTGATGTTACCGATGCTGGCATTAGCAGGTTCTGTTATAGTTTCATTTCCACGACACTGCATGGTAAATTCATTGCTAGGGTTACGAATATTGGCATTTGCAAATTCGATGAAAAGTTCTTTACTACGATTACCAGTTGTGACTTTCGTAGATTCGCTTGTAGTATCTGGATTATGATGCACAGAATTCCCAGGTAAACGTAGTGGGGAAGTAAATGATTCATGCTGTGACTTCATAGCTTTAACTGGACTTTCAAAGCTAGCTCCTATTTTTCTTAAGCATTCTGAAATTTTAAAATTAAGTATCATATCAAATGAAAAAAACAGTTTAATTTTAAGCTACAATTGGTGCAACTTGTGGAAAACGCCTGCATATAGACTTAACAAATATGCAAAATTTCAGAATTCGGATCACTTTTAGAAATAAAATATCTAATGAAATGCAAACAAAAAATGCCGCACTGTCGGGCCGTTCTAAAATTCAATAGAAAAATCGTATAAACAACAGGAATCAACACCCTTCGTCCACATATACATCAATTCTCCCTCTCCTGACTTGATACAGTCACTTCAGTATAAAGTTGAACTTATTTCCCATAAGGTTCTATCTTAATGTATGTTCCATTTAAGGTCATCCTGCACATAGAAAATGCCAAGTTTAAGGGATCATTCATTGACCCTTCATATACAAGCATCTTTATTTTCCCGATAGTACCCTTTGTTAAGAAATACGTCCTGTGTTGGTGGCCATCTTGGAATACCCATTCACATAAAAAACACTTTGTAAGGGACCATCCCAGACGTTTCATGTACAGTTTGAGTTCAATCATGTTTGTTGTTTCTAAGAAAAAAGCGTTACTTCATTTTCCCATATGGTTCTTTGTTCCATTGGGTCATGTGAGATAAAAATGCTACCATGAAAAGATATAATTATGTGTTCATACCTGTTCCACCTACATCATTAGGTAGTATATCGAATGGAATACACACACCGTGATTGGCTATGACCGACAAACAACAACAGAGACATTTAATATCAACCAGATGGGGTGTAAGTCTAGTAACAGTCATGTCTAAGACTTTAGCATCCGAGTCTGCATTAGTAATCAACGACATGTCGCCATCTTTAAGTAAGCATTCATGAACGAAATCTTGCACCACATTAATTATCTTAGTTTGTCCGAGAAGGTTCCTTATTGTGTCTTTCCAAGCATCCGCCATTTTCCTAAAAGTAAAGATTATGAAGCTATGAAAGAAAAGTTTGAAAATAAAAAATGGTTAACGAGAAGCCGTATGTCGAAGAATGACAGACAACACAATGGTAAAAAAAAAAGAAACAATAGAACAAAGAACGATCTACAAAACCAAACATCGAGCAAAAAAACCAACTAAATACCTGGTGTGAACTGAGGTGCCCCGGACAGCTAAGATTCCTATTCAACTTGTGGTACCTGTCTTTTATTTTCATACCACTATAACATTTGCCTTTGATGAATTTAGAATGAATTGGTGCAGGTTTTATGAAGAAAATTCCCTTGAAACTCGTAATAGTGTTAATATATGGTGCTAAACGCCACTTTCAACAATATTTCAGTATATCTTGACAGTCAGTTATATTGGTAAAAGGAAACCGGTGTACGCGCAGAAAACCAACAACATGCTAAATATTTTATATATAACGTCTAAATCTCCAACCTAACAGAGCTTGAGTTAAAAGATGAACAAGTCTTATGTCGAAATGATATCATCCTTGGTATATCTAGTGATACAGAAACAATGGAAGGTAAATCACAATCACAATTTCTATTTATTCTTTGATTTTATTATTATTATTTTCAGCCTTGCCTGTTCAAATTGCAGTTGTCTTGATTTCTTGTGCATTCTCAACATATTGTAATAATAATCTAAGGGTTAGAGTTATTGTGTTTAACGCCACTTTCAACACTATTTCAGTTATATGGTGGCGGGCAGTTTTATTGGTGGCGGAAACCAGCGTACCCGTAGAAAACCACCGACATGCCGCAAGTCATCGACAAACTTTATCACATAATGTTGTATCGAGTTCATTTCGCCATTAGTGGGATTCGGACTCACATTAGTGGTAATAGGTTATGATTGCAGAGGCAGTCTTAGTTTTAATGATAATTGTACATATAGGAGAAGACTTTTTAAGCTGGAGAAACTTGTTTCTGATCCTCTTTGTATCAGTAATCAAATTAAAGTATTTATAAACTAAATAAGTATTATATATACCATGGATCTTACGAATTAACTTATTTAAACCAACGAATCCGTAATGAGTAAGATCCATGGTATATATGGTTTTAACAGAAATCAATACTGGGTGCTTTCGTCGAGGTCCACAAAATCAAAGAATAACATAAAAATCATGGAATAACATCAAGATCTACATGTTAGACCCTGGTTTGTAAGAGTTCACTATTATTAAGTTGATTACTGCATAAAAACATCAAAGGAAAAATGCGTACTTATGTTACAATCATAATTATATATGTTAGAAGAGTGTGAGGATACCAAAGGAGTTACCCCTAAATCGAAGAAGGACAGACAACAAAATGATCAAAAGAACTAGGATAAAAGGACACACAACGATTTACAAAACATAGACATAAAACTAAAGATTGAGTAACACGAACCTCACTAAAACCGGGGATGAACTCGGGTACTTTCGAATTAAGATTAGTTGTTTGTGAATTGTCAAATATTAAAAATAAAGTTCCAAGAAATATTTAAATTTAATTAGATGGTGTCGTTTATCAATATTTTACGTTGTTATCAACGTATCAAAGTTTTATTTATCAACATATCACAGCTTTATTTATCAACGTATCAAAGTTTTATTTATCAACGTATAAAAGGTTTATTTATCAACGTATCACAGCTTGATTTATCAACGTATCAAAGCTTTATTTATCAACGTATCAAAGCTTTATTTATCAACGTATCAAAGCTTTATTTATCAACGTATCACAGGTTTATTTATCAACGTATCAAAGCTTCATTTATCAACGTATCACAGCTTTATTTATCAACGTATCAAAGCTTTATTTATCAACGTATCACAGCTTTATTTATCAACGTATCAAAGCTTCATTTATCAACGTTTCACAGCTTTATTTATCAACGTATCACAGCTTTATTTATAGTCGGTACATGAATAAATATTAGATAATAACACAAGCTCTTGACATTAATAACGAAAAAACAAAGTTAAGACATATATATATAAAACACATGTTTGTTTACACTAGATGATGGCAAGAGGACAAACACAAACAAACGAACATATATATGGTGGAGTTAAACTGGTTAAAATTGGATCCTAACCACCCACTGTAAGCCCCTCTTGATATTTATATCACAAATGCTCAGATTCGTCTTTACAACACTATATCAAAGTAAAAATGATGACAACTTACATATTGATATTAAAAAGTAGAATTAGTAAAAGTTCATAGTTAATTAGTACTAGCTGAGTGAGTGAATGATTGTTGTTTAACGCCCATTAAACAATATATAATCTATATCATAGCGAGTACAAGTTACATTCCATGAGATGATGATGTGATGCTGATGTCCGCTTTGTATTAGACTAACACGCTTAGTTGAATTTTATCGTAGTAGCTCAATGAAACAGCAGTCCGCGGATAGACATGTCACTCTACTACGACACATTATCCTGATTCTGAACCAACCAGTCTTTGTTCTTACTCCTTAATGTTACGTGCTTACCGGAGAAGCAACACTTTCTAATTACATAGTCTTTGGACTGACCCCATCGGAACTATAACCCACGATGTACCGCACTTGAGGTGACCACGATAAGCATTACACCACCGATGGTGTAATATGTTGTTTGTAGACAATAGATTTATAAACTGTGATTAAAATAATTCATGATCGATGTTGATCATATAATGTCTAAATCGATGGCAACAGTTTATGCTCCTTTGAGTTGAGTTATTTACAATAAAGAATAGATTTCTAATAAAAATGTCTGCAAATTAAAGCAAATCAAAGGACCTTCAAAATAGATATCAATAAAATGAAGAAAAAAAAATAACAACACTGTTCCAACATCCAATAATAAATGGTAGAAAGAGGACAAATCGATGCTTCTAACATACCAATACATGACCGCTAACCTTCCAAGTTTGGTACAGGCACTTCAATAAAAAGTGGCGGGTTTAAAGTAGCTTTATGTGTCGAAACCTCACCATTAAATAAATTACTTCGAATGGAGGGGGAAATGATGTGTAATTACCTTGTCTATGGTAGCGACTCGAGACAATCACTTTGTGTTCTTGAATCATACGCCATTAAGGCTGAACTTGATATATTCTTGTTTCTGTATTTAATGTGGTACATGTTCGTCTCGTCGTTCTGTTAAATATCTGAGGCTTTAACGTAGCTGCTACAGTAGAGGGTTACATTCAGTGACGCTAAGTTCATTTCGTCCCACACTATTTGACAAATTCAAACATGAAATGAATTTGCATAATGATAAAAAAAAAAAAACCTCTATAAATAGTCATCTTTTCATATTTACCAAGTAAACCATTATATTACTTCCTCACGTGATACTTTTAAATAATTCTCGGAATCATCTTGTTTTCATAAATTAAAATATTAATTGTGCGTAAATGTATTGCATATTGTAAGAAAGTTAATTAGTATACAGTTAATATGAACATACATAAACTTAATTTAGTAAGAACTTATGGTCAGGTGACAAGTATTTCAGCTTCATTCATGACGAATAACAAATTCACAAACAATAATCCTTGTAAGTAAAAAGGTGGCAATGGAACGTGATTATGGGCAGGGCGTAATTAGATGGTCACGTGGCCATTCTTCATGTATCCCTCAGCGGATACACTATTGTGTTACCCCGGGGTCCACTTGAGTGATGTCTAACAAAAATTATGCACACACAATCAATTACCTGTGTCGACTGAGTATGTATATGTTATAAACACGAGGCACAGCTAGCCTAACAATGGTATTTTCATTCTGCATTAGTATCAGAAATAATACAGAATTATTTATCTGACATTAATTAATAATTAGTATATTTGAATACTTACAGCTTCAGACAAAGTGATTCATCAATTATAAGTACATTCACATTATGATACAATCGTGTGTAACTGGAACACCCTTGTGTAATATGTAAGGTATAATTTTTTCGGTTGAAATTGTATCCGGTGGAAAGAATTTAACATTAAATTTTATGTCACGGTAAATATTTTATAATAAAATACTTTCCATTGCTATAAAAAAAGTATCCGAATAATAAATTATACTAAGGTCTGTGTGTTATATTATGCCCGACGCTGATTATTAATTCACGAGACGCATCTGTAATATTAATACCTACACTCATAGATAAATCACCCGATTCATCAAATGAGCTAATCCGGATAATATTTTATACTAAGGTATGTAATATTGTTTCCGACGCTGATTTATAAATCACCCGACCCATCCGAAAAATATTTTATAAATACAATTTACAGGTAAATAAATATATACGGAAAATATATTATAGCCAGAACCATGTCAATTTAAATGACACATTGAGTAGTATTCAAACCCATTATAAAATCAATTGAGTCATGGAAGTTGAAATATATCAAAAATTTGATTCATCGGTAACAGTAGATATTAAATAATGGAAGAAGAATACAATGATATAGTTACATATATACAAGACCAAAAGTATCCACAGAATGCAGAAACTAGTAATGTTTGATTTACAACTATCACCACTGTATATTATTGAAGAAGATAATGAAACGGGGAGTGAAAATAAAATTTTGTGTACTCCTAAACCAAAGCGGCTGAGAAAAAGTAACAAGATAAAATCTTATGAATATTATTAAAACATGAAATATATTTACTTAAAAAATGCTGCATTAATAAAGAAGTATTTCACTAGTATTAAGTACATATTTATTTGCAGCAATGTAAATTAATTAATTGAAAAAATTAGTAACATTATCAGATTATTTCCTCTATAATATTTTTTCAGGATGAAATATAATATGCAATGTTATCCACGGATATATTTTAATATTATATTTCTTCCACCTCATCCGGAAAATATATAATAGCATTGGAAGAAATTTAATATTGAAATATTGTCCAAGGAAAATATTTTATATTAAAAATATTCCGCCGGAAAGAATATTATGGAGGAAAAAATAAAATGTTACATATGTTCCTTGGGAGCTCGAGTGCCGCTGTTGCTGTGATTCCTTTAAGGGGATCGAATCTAGCGTAGTGTCCTTGTTGATTAAAATAGAAACATTTTCCAACGAACTGTTGTTGTCCCCGACTGCCGTCTCCGTTGAACTGGCTAAAGCCACGAAAAAAGTTCTTAGCGTTGAACTTTGCTCCACCGCGTGATGCAAACTTTTCTGATATATTGGTTCTCTCTGCAGGCCTGTCCTATGGTTTACTGCGACGCTTTGTTGTTGCTCTGGCGATAGCTGTACGGAGATTAGCAGCATCGTCCTTATCATCAGCGAGAGGAGAGTCCAAATATTCCGGCACGGTGTCCCATCCCTGTTTATCGGCAATTTAGCGAATTTTATTCCTCTTCCGCAAAATCTCCCTCTCTTCAGTCAACAACTTAAGCAGCAGTTAAATCTTTAATCTTGATTAAACTTTCCAACTTCGCTCACTTATCTGCACGATCAGAGTTAAATGAATGTTGGATACGGTTTCCTTCGTGTTTAAAAACAAAGTCTCCGGTTTCAACTCCTGTCTGTTTCTCGTTTTTAGCAAAACGACTTTCAAAATGTTGTATTATGTCAATCTTCTGCTGTTCTAAAGCATTGGTCAACACGGTAGAAAATAAAGACATGGCACTATCTGTTGACAATTCAGTACCGTCATTAGCCCTGGAACTACATTTTCGCTGTGCAGTTTCGGTAACTATTTCCTGATCGGAGCCTGACTCTGACATACTATGCTGGAAAAAATCAACTCTGCAGCGAAAAACTTATAACTTCTGGATCGTAGTTACTGCGAGCACCTTCGATAATGAAATTATTCAAACAGACCTTTATATATATTTTAAAATTCTCCACCCTAATTACCGCCAACACTTTTCTCGTGCAAAAGATACCCGTTACTACGTGTATTTAAAAGCTGGAATATGCATACTATCCAAACAAGTTACCCAACTTTATTTATATCTTACATATATAGTTAAAGGAAAAATTATATTATCAAACGAAAAGAAATACATAGTCATAATTACTGTGACATGTCATAGATACTGTCGTTGAAGGTTGACATGTCATAATTACTGCCATTGAAGGTTGACATGTCATAATTACTGCCGTTGAAGGTTGACATGTCATAATTACTGCCATTAAAGGTTGACATGTCATAATTACTGTAGCATGTTATAATTACTGTGATATATCATAGTTACTGCCATTGAAGGTTGACATGTCATCATTACTGTGACATGTCATAATTACTGCCATTGAAGTTTGACATGTCATAATTATTGCCATTGAAGTTTGACATGTAATAATTATTGTGAAATATCATAATTAATGCCATTGAAGGGTGACATGTCATAATTACTGTGAAATGTCATAATTACTGCCATTGAAAGTTGACATGCCATAATTACTGTTGAAGGCAGGTTCCGATTTCTTTAAAAATCAGGGTATAGTGATCAGCATCTACTGAATTAAAATAACAATTTTAAATATGTTTTCTTGTTTGAGTGAATTAGTGATCGTTGTTTAATACCAAATGAATGAGTATTTATATGGCCATACCAATCGGACACATTATCCTGATTCCAAGCTCACTAACTTTTACTGTTTCTACTTAATGCTACATGCTGAGCGGAGAAGCAACAAATACTAATTTTATAGTCTTTGTTTTCTTGTTTTCGCTTTAGTGAAACAGTTGTAAGATACAGTATAAACCATAATAACTATTATGTAATACTATTTCAGGTTAGCCACCATTAATTGATAATCTGACAAATTTAACCTCAAATGAATAACACATTGTGAGCAGAACAAAATTGGAAAAGACGTTGACATCCTCATCAGTATAAAATGTTTAAAAGGTAATTATCATTAAAACTGAAATCGTTGTTTTTCCTTTTCTACTTTTTGTTTTGACCATTGTGTTGTCTGTTTTTCGATTTACGGATTCTGATTACAACTTTGGTATCTTCATACTCTTCTTATCCTCCCTCGGTCATAGGTGAACTTTGCCAAATGTGACTATTATCAGGTGCGGATCCAGGATTTCCAGTTAGGGGGGGTGCAGTTAAAAAAATTGCTAAAATTTGGTGGTATTTTGTGTGAAAAATCACGAATTTACGCATAAAAATCATATGTTTTCAATATTAGGGCGGGTGCGCGCCGGGTGCGCCCCCCCCCCTAGATTTGCACCTGATTCTATTAAAGACCTTTAGTTTTCTTGCTCTCAAAGACTATTAATTATTTAGCGTTGCTATCTTTGGGCCAAGAGCTGATGAACGTTTATTCTAGAAACGTGTCGTGGGCACTAAATTAGATATCTACGTTATAATTAGCTTTCTATTTTTAACTTTCTGATCTATATATAGCATGATACAATAATTATAGGAGGGCTCGTGTCTGATCTATATATAGCATGATACAATAATTATAGGAGGGCTCATGTCCGATCTATATATAGCATGATACAATAATTATAGGGGGGCTCATGTCTGATCTATATATAGCATGATACAATAATTATAGGGGGGCTCATGTCTAATCTATATACAGCATGATACAATAATTATAGGAGGGCTCATGTCTGATCTATATATAGCATGAAACAATAATAATAGGAGGGCTCATGTCTTATTTAGGCTATTTTTAACTTACTGATCTATATATAGCATGATACAATAATTATAGGAGGGCTCATGTCTTATTTAAGCTATTTTTAACTTTCTGATCTATATATAGCATGATACAATAATAATAGCTGGGCTCATGTCTTATCTAAGCTATTTTTAACTTTCTGATCTATATATATCATGATACAATAATAATAGGAGGGCTCATGTCTTATTTAAGCTATTTTTAACTTTCTGATCTATATATAGCATGATACAATAACTAAAGGAGGACTCATGTCTTATTTAAGCTATTTTTAACTTTCTGATCTATATATATCATGATACAATAATCATAGCTGGGCTCATGTCTTATTTAAGCTATTTTTAACTTTCTGATCTATATATAGCACGATGCAATAATAATAGCAGGGTTCATGTCTTATTTAAGCTATTTTTAACTTACTGATCTATATATATCATGATACCATAATTATAGCAGGGCTCATGTCTTATTTAAGCTATTTTTAACTTTCTGATCTATATATAGCATGATAAAATAATTATAGCAGGGCTCATGTCTGATCTATATATATGATACAATAATAATAGCAAGGCTCATGTCGTATATAAGCTATTTTTTAACTTTCTGATCTATATATAGCATGATACAATAATTATAGCAGGGCTCATGTCGTATATAAGCTATTTTTTACTTTCTGATCTATATATAGCATGATACAATAATTATAGCAAGGCTCATGTCGTATTTAAGCTATTTTTAACTTTCTGATCTATATATAGCATAATACAATAATTATAGGAGGGCTCATGTCTTATTTAAGCTATTTTTAACTTTCTGATCTATATATAGCATGATACAATAATTATAGCAGGGCTCATGTCTTATTTAAGCTATTTTTAGCTTTCTGATTTATATATAGCATGATACAATAATTATAGGAGCTCATGTCTTATTTATGATTTTTGTGTTTTTGCATGTAGTGGTGCCCTAAGTGAATTGACTATGAGTAACATGGCAGATGCCTTATTAGAGGCAATAACTGGATACCCATTGCGAGGATCAGGTGTTACCCAAAGTTTTGAGGTTGGGGACCGTGTTGCTGATCTTTTTCGTTTACTGTGTTGTTTTTTTGTTTCGTTCGTCTTCGTTCTGTGTCCTCCTTGTGGCTCATGTTACCTGTGTCTTTCTTGTGGCTCATGTTACCTGTGTCTTTCTTGTGGCTCATGTTACCTGTGTCTGTCTTGTGGCTCATGTTACCTGTGTCTGTCTTGTGGCTCATGTTCCCTGTGTCGGTCTTGTGGCTCATGTTACTTGTGTCTCTGGATTGTCCATTCTTGATTGCGGCTGCGGTTTTCTCTAACGTTTATTTTAACATTTATATTAAATTAAATAAGAATTGGTTGCCCAAACTAAATATCTTTATTTCAACTTTCCCTCAATTTAATCATATCACACGGTTGTTTATTTTATTTATTTTTTGTTAGGAATCTGGCGGTCAGTATTGATTGTGCAAACAATGGGTATATAAAGAAACACTCTTAGCATGTTTGCTAATAAAAAAGACTGTTAACCAATCAAAAAGACTATCAGCCATTCAAAATTCTATTTTTTGCAGCATTGATTGTTGGATTCTTCAAACTGTTCTTGGCCAATCAACTTTCTACTTTCCACGAAAATGTCAGATAAATACGTATTTTTCCATATGTTTTCCATTTTTGAATATATTTGAAGTAGAACTAACAAGATGAAGCAGTGAAGTATTTAGATATATAGGTCATTTTATTTGTTTTGTATTTTAATCTCCGTTTTTATAACTTTTATGCTGAAAATCTGTTCACTTCAATATCACTTCGGACTTGAGTATTCTGTCTTAGCACTAAAAATCATATCCACTCTTCCCACATGTTAGCCAACAGCATATCATTTTTATTTTTATTATGAAATATATGCTATATGAAAACTTACTGTTCTAATATGGCGGTGTTCGTCCATTTCTTGTATATATATACCGAGACTAATCAAAGATAACAATAATATTTCGACGAATCGAGACTCTGTAATTCTCAAACAAACCATTAGACCAGGTTAGAAAGGCATCAAGGGAGAACATACAAGATATTGTTCGATGAAGTGGGATCAGCGTCGTAAATTGGAAGAGCTATTTCCTTCAGATACAAATTGATGAATAATCTTAAATGCAGAGAGGTATAATGATCAAATGTAGATTCCTCGTGTTGCTAGCATGTTTATGAACCATCGTGATGTATAGATCGTATCAGTAAGATGATTCTTCCATAACACTGGATATCGATCAACATAGATTCCATACAGTGGCCATCGCCACCAGGGATGTTTGACTAATTCAGGGGCGAGTTGGTAATAGCGTTGTCAACTGGGAAAAACACCGTTGATGAAATGCGCTTCCAGGGGCGAGTTGGAAATAGCGTTGTCAACTGGGGAAAACACCGTTGATGAAATGCGCTTCCAGGGACGAGTTGGTAATAGCGTTGTCAACTGGGGAAAATACCGTTGATGAAATGCGCTTCCAGGGGCGAGTTGGTAATAGCGTTGTCAACTGGGGAAAATACCGTTGATGAAATGCGCTTCCAGGGGCGAGTTGGTAATAGCGTTGTCAACTGGGGAAAATACCGTTGATGAAATGCGCTTCCAGGGGCGAGTTGGTAATAGCGTTGTCAACTGGGGAAAATACCGTTGATGAAATGCGCTTCCTGGGGCGAGTTGGTAATAGCGTACATCCAGGGGCGAGTTGGTAATAGCGTTGTCAACTGGGGAAAATACCGTTGATGAAATGCGCTTCCAGGGGCGAGTTGGTAATAGCGTTGTCAACTGGAGAAAATATCGTTGATGAAATGTGCTTCTAGGGGCGAGTTGGTAATAGCGTTGTCAACTGGGGAAATCACCGTTGATGGAATGCTCTTCCAGGGACGAGTTGGTAATAGCGTTGTCAACTGGGGAAAACACCGTTGATGAAATGCTCTTCCAGGGACGAGTTGGTAATAGCGTTGTCAACTGGGGAAAATACCGTTGATGAAATGCTCTTCCAGGGACGAGTTGGTAATAGCGTTGTCAACTGGGGAAAACACCGTTGATGAAATGCTCTTGGTATCTTCAAACTTTTCTGACTAACGATCTAAAGGAATCAATGAAACATTTATAGCATATTATATTAAGCTTTACTTCGTAAAACAATACTCAAAGGGTTGGCCAGAGGAGCTCAGTGGCGCTTATTTTGGGGGTTATGATTACTGTCACCTGACAGGCAAAATAAATTTTACTGCTTCAATATCACGCAATATGTCATTTTTGAAATTGTGTAAACATGTCGCGTCCACTCAGGAGCGAAAACAAAATTCTGTCAACAAGAAATCTCAGAGGATAAAATAAGGGAGAACTGATTCTTACAAACATCTCAAGGGAGACAGTTTTTCAGTGTTGCATATATGTAGTTTAATACATTTTGTATATGCCTTATACATCTGATTCACATGACATTTGTTGTGAAAAGGTCACTTGATGAACGACAATCAAGATAACTCAAGTGCGGAAGTATTAAAGTGGAAAACAATAACAAATTAGTAATAACATTAACCCATTTTTACTACCAGCAAGATATGTCACATTGTATGTTTTGTAGATCGTTGTTTGTCCTTTTTCTTTTTGGGTATTGTGTCGTCTGTCCTTCGATTTACGGATTCTGATTACCTCTTTGGTATCTTCAAAATCTGTTCACATAAAAGGTTTATGATTTTATAGAACAATTTATCCTAGTGTTTTCGCAGGAAATCTTGAAAACCATAAAATTTATCTTATAATTGGTATTTATAAAATTGATGTATTTATTAATTGATCATAACATTTGATCTTATAATGGGTATTATAAAATCATAAACTCGGCCAATATAAAAAAATCTAAGCCAATATTGCACTATGGCCTCGGTGATAATCAGATCTCTGGGGTTGATAAATCGTGGTATTAACCTCATCCAAAGTCATTCATTGTATAGTGTCATATATTGATACTATCAGCTAACACTGTCCACAAGATACTATACCATTAGCTTACAGTCCATATATTGATATTAGCAGCTGACACAGCCAATATATATATTGATACTAGCAGCTGACACAACCAATGTATTGATACTATCAGCTGGCACAGCCAATGTATTGACACTACCAGCTGACACTGCCGATATATTGATACTACCAGTTGACACAGCCAATGAATTGATAATACCAGCTGACACAGCCAATATATTAATACTACCAGCTGACACAGCCAATATATTGAAAATACCAGCTAACACAGCTAATATATATATATATATATATTATATTATTACAATTATTACAATATATATATATATATATATATTTATTACATACTTAGTTAAAATAAAGGCATTTTTATGACCAATATGACCGGAAGTAAACTGTCCATATTTTCACACCCCGGGAAAATAACCGGTAATTAGGTGCCCCTCGTGCGTTTCAGACAAAATAAACAACTTCCGGTGTTTACGTCTGCAGATGTCGAAGTATATAATAAATAGTTTAATACATGGGCATTTCTATATTGGCCTGGTTTTCATTCCTCGACCCATATTGACCCTCGACTTCGTCTCAGGCCAATATGGGTGTCTCGGGATGATAACCAGGCCAATATGGAAATGCCCATGTATTAATCTGTATATATTGATACTACCAGCTGACACAGCCAATGCATTAATACTACCAACTGACACAGTCAATATATTGATACTATCAACTGACACAGCAAATGTATTGATACTACCAGCTGACACAGCCAATATATTGATACTACCAGCTGACACAGCCAATATATTGATACTATCAGCTGTCACATCCAATATATTGATACTACTAGCATGCACAGTACATATACTGATAATACCAGCTGACACAGCCAATATATTGATACTACCAGCTGACACAGCTCATATGTTACGATACTACCTGCTGACACAGCCAATATATTGATACTACTAGCTGATACAGCCAATATATTGATACTACCAGCTAACACCGCCAATATATTGACACTACCAGCTGACACAGCCAATATATTGATACTGCTAGCTGTCACATCCAATATATTGATACTACTAGCATGCACAGTACATATATTGATAATACCAGCTAACACAGCCAATATATTGATAATACCTACTGACACAGCCAATATATTGATACTACTAGCTGACACAGCCAATATATTGATACTACCAGCTGACACAGCCAATATATTGATAATACTTGCTGACACAGCCAATATATTGATACTACTAGCTGACACAGCCAATATATTGATACTATCAGCTGTCACATCCAATATATTGATACTACTAGCATGCACAGTACATATATTGATACTACCAGCTGACACAGCCAATATATTGATACTGCCAGCTGACACAGCCAATGTATTGATACTACCAGCTGACACAGCCAATATATTGATAATACCTGCTGACACAGCCAATATATTGATACTACTAGCTGACACAGCCAATATATTGATAGTACCAGCTGACACAGCCAATATATTGATACTACCAGCTGACACAGCTCATATGTTACGATACTACCTGCTGACACAGCCAATATATTGATACTACTAGCTGATACAGCCAATATATTGATACTACCAGCTAACACCGCCAATATATTGATACTACCAGCTGACACAGCCAATATATTGATACTGCTAGCTGACACAGCCAATATATTGATACTACCAGCTGACACAGTCAATATATTAATACTGCCAGCTAACACAGCCAATATATATCATACAAGCCTATCCCCAATACGGCGTGGGTTCGCGCCCAGCTTTGTAAATTACAAAAAGGGTGCACTCGACTCACAACCGCAAGTGATAATGCTTACCAGTTACTTGCCCAGGGTTGATAGTTCTCTACGGGTACTCCGGCTTCCTCCACCACTAAAACTGGTTGCCATGATATAGCTGAAATATTGCTGAAAGTGGCGTTAAACACCAAAATTCAAATTCAAATTCTTATATATATATGTACACACACACAACTTTATATATACTCATATATTAATACTCATATATTAATACTATATATATAG